>JAQZBX010041107.1:0-22456 GCA_029593785.1 Cabassous unicinctus
TGGAAAGAGTGAAAGCCATGAGGGCTGGAGTAAGGTCTACTTCTCTCTGTGCATCAGTGTTAAGGGTCGTTCTAGGAATTCACTGAGGTCATGCATGTAAAAGGACATGGCTGATACTTGACATACAGGAGCTATGATATTATGTGGTTCTGGCTGTTCTTTCCAGGACTGCTAAAGAAGAGGATTGGAGTGTCTGGGAGGATTCAGTAGCAGTGCCCAGAGATGCCCAGAGAGATTGGAGACTTGGTCCTGGGGACATCTGAGCCTCTACCCCCTGGGGATACGAATCTGGCTTGACCTAGAAACCTGAGCTGCCTCAGTCTCTCCACCCCCAACCCCGCCCACTGTCCTCCTTCTGCAATGCACACAGCAAGCCCCAACAGAAGACAACCCCAGCTGGAATCTGCTGGCTCCTCATCTTTCCCAAATCCCTGCTCCTGTGGCTTTGACTCTTATCTCTTGGGCTTAGGCGAGAAAGGTCATTTTGCCCAGCTGGAGAGGAAGGAGTCCAAGTTCTGGCATGGCAGAGCCTGGCAGTCATCACTCAGGATCTATGCTCCCTGCTTTCCTTAGTATCAGAACTCTGATGTTATTTAGGGCAGCAATATGCCCCGGGAAAAACTGCCTTTCCAAGCTTCTCATGCAGCTAGAGTGGCCATGTGGCTAAGAGCTGGTCAGTTAGATATAAGCAGAAGTTAGGTGGAACTTTGGGGTAGGTGCCTTAAAAGGGGCATGGATCATAAACTGGCTTGGGGCTGTTTTTGCCCTTTTTCCCTGTTTTAGCTTGCTAAGCTCCTCAAAGCAGATACCATGAAATGCGATGGCTTTAACAATGGGAATTTATTAGCTTAAAGCTTACAGTTTTAGGCTGAGAAAAATGTCCCAAAGCAAGGCATCATCAGGTGATTCTTTCTGTTGGCAATTCTGGACTCCTCTGTCACATGGCAAGGCATATGGCGGCATCTGCTGGTCTTTCCCTTCTCTTCCAGGTTTCCTTGCTTTCAGCCTCTTGCTTCTGTGGCTTTCTCTCTCTGTATTCATCCCGTTTATAAAAGGCTCCAGTAAAAGGATTAAGACCCACCTTGGACCATGCCTTAACTGAAGCAACCTCATCAGAAAGGTCCTGCTTACACCCACAAGAATGGATTCAATTTAAGAACATGATTTTCTGGGGTACATACAGTTCCAAATCACCACACTCCCCTTCTTTCTGCTTCCTGCCTGGAACACAGATGTGGCAGCTGTAGCTCCAGCAGCCATCTCAGGCCACGAGGTGACTGAGAGAATGGAAGCCCCAAGCTGAGAATGATGGAGTAAAAAACAGAAAGAGCTGTGTCCTTGATGATGCCACAGAGTTACTATTCCAGCTCTGAAGAGCTTGCTTCTGGGTGCCTTTTATGTGTGAGAGAAATTATCATCTATCCAGGTAAGCTACTCTTACCAGCTTCACTTTTATCTTATATAACGGTTTCTTCTGTCTCTTTGTTGTTTGTGTTGTGTTATTTCCAGTCTTTCTTACTAAGCTACTGAAGAGAATTTCTAACCGACATATCTAGACTCTATATATGTCACTGACCTTATGTGAACTTGGGGGAGAGATACAGACACTATTTCCCTTTTCTGGGCTAGATCAAGTGGGGTTAAGAGTACGGGCTCATATCTATCCTCACCTCCTTGCTCTGTGACCTTGGGCTTCCCTTCTCTGTGCCTTTGCCTAGAGACCCCATGTTGGAGCCCACTGATCTTGGTAATGGCTTTCAAACTGCACTCCCTAGAGCTCCTTTAGGGTCTCTGCTCAAGTGAGGTGCAGTCAGAGGATAGGACTTTGAGCTTTCTCCCTCCTTCATTGGCCAGAATTGGTCACATGGCACCTCCAGCTGTAAGGCAGTCTGGGAATGTGAGTACCTGACCTTTTCAGCTTCTATTGCGGGAGGTAGTGGCTGCTAGGTAGTGATTGACAGGTCTGCCACACCCTCTTCCCTCAATGTGTGTTTATTGAAAGTCTTCCTGGAGACCAGACCGGCTGCTTCAACCAGACCTCTTTTTCTCTTATCGTATCTCCTTTCTTTGCTATTTGTGTCATTTCTTTATGTTTCTCTTTTTTCCTGGTCACACTTTCCAAAAGTTTGTCTATTCCACTAGCATTTTCAAAGCACCAGCTTTAGGTTTTATTGACTAATTCTATAGTTTGTTTGCTTTCTATTTTATCCATTTCTATGTTTACTTCTTATAACTCTCTACTTTTTTTCTTGAGTTTACTTTATTATTATTACTTTTATTTAATTTTATTAGGATGCACCAGGACCTCTGATGTGGGAGAGAGGCACTCAATTGTAAAATAAACCTCTTGAGTTTATTTTGCAGTTATTTGAGAGACTCTTTAAGGTTTCTTAAGTGGAAAGCTTGTTTCATTTATTTTCAAACTTTTTTTTTTTTTTAGTACTTTAAATACATTTCATTATTTTAAGGCTATCATTTCTTCTTGCAATATGGCTTTGGCCATATCCCACAGGCTTTGATATATAGTGCTCTCACTGTCATTTGATTCTGGTTGCCTCTGTAATCCAAATATTGTTTAGATTAAAATTTTTTTCAAGTGCATAGAATGGGGAATATCTTTTAAATTGATATCTACTTTTCTACTTTTGTTACACTGCTATTTAAAATAATATATTGAACTTCCAAGTAAGCTTGCATTTGAAGGAAAGTTTCTGACTAATAAAATGGTTTGAAAAAACTCTGAACTACCCCAAGTTCACACCTTTTTCCTGATGGACAAACTGGGGCTCTAGTGAATCCTTGGCAAACGTAGGATTATGATCAAGATTTTAAAACTCTCATTCTGGGGGTCTTTTAAGGATGACCAACACTCACCACCCACTATCTCATTTCATCGTTGTGGTTTTTGGCTTCTGCCTATGATGCCCCAGTTTTATCAACACAGCTATCCCCAGAAAGGCTCTGTTCCAAAAGTTTCTGGGAAATCTCTACTAGGCCTTTCTATCTCTTTCTACCCCAAGCCTGGATGCTGCTGTCACCACTTCTAACACCAAGATCCTCTATCTAGAGGGACATCTTGGCTGGGTGGGGCCTGTGGCTCAGACCCTGCTGATGAGAGGAGTTAGAAGACACTCTCTCTGGCTCCCACTGCCCAGCTCTCCTGCTTCTCACCCCTTCACAGTTTGCATTTGTTTATTCACAGATCCTTTTCTTTCCTTCTTTCTTTCTTTTTTTTGTAGCTAGAGGAAGAGGGAGGTCTTTGTAGGATTGTGCAGGGGATGTCTGAGAGAGACATGGGGGGAATCCTAGGACTTTGGCTAAGTGGGTGAGGGCCAGAAGGTGGCAGAACTGTTCTTGAGAAATGTGGTCCTTGCTTCTGCATAAGCAGCCGTGCTTCAGGGCCCGGGTGATGGTGTGGAGTGCAGCGAAAGAGATGGCCAATTCCCACAGAGCCCAGCTCTGCTTGTGCCCCCCAGGAGGGGCAACCTTGGGCCTCTGGGGAAGCAGGATCCTTAGATGTAACCTGGGGAGGCTTAGGGAGACCCTGGCATCAAGCAGTGGGGGCTTGGAGCACCTGGATTTGGGCAAGTTTGGGCGCTAGGAAATGGTGGGGTTGGGGTGGTGGAAGGAGAGGCTGACACACGGCTGCGTTAACCAGGACATTTATGGCCTCTGTGGCTGTCCGACAGCTCAGCGAAGGAGTCGGGCCCCGGCGGCTCTAACTCTAGGTTGGAAGCAGGAGGACAGCAGGACACAGCTGGGCATCCTCGCTGGAGTGTGGGGTCCTCGGCTCGGGAGAGAGGCAGGGAGGACGGCACGAGGAGCTCTTCTCTCCGGAGGTCTCGGCGGCCGCACTGCTACTCCAGGACTGTGGGGGGAGGATGGGGCAAGGGGGCCAGGAGGGCTATCAGGGAGGTGGAGGACCAGGTCCCCAGGGCCCCCACCCCTCCTGCGCCCCTGCCCGCCCCGGGCCTCCCGGAGGCCCCATCTGCCCCACGCTCAGCCTGTGCCAGGTTCAGGTTCAGGAAGGTGGCGTTGGTCTTCATGCGAGGGAGGGAAGTTGACTGTGAGAAGAGAGACAGGGTGAAAAGGAATTCCGAGGCTTTGTTGGGGGTGGTCTATGCCCTCGAACAACATACACCCCCCAGCCTTGGCCCAGAAACCCAGGGTTTGATAAGAGCCTGGATGAAGGAGGGTGTGAGTGGGGGGTCTGGTGGTGACTGGGTCCTTGATCCTGGTAGCTTCCAGTCTGAGGGGGGTCATAGATCCTGACTCAGGGATGTGGCTTCTGACAACTCCCAGTCTTACGGGGGAGACGATTCCAGACTCGGGGAACGCTATAGCCCCCAGTCTTTGGGAGCTCCTAGACTAGTGGGTGAGACTCTGGTCCTGCCTCAGGGACATGGTCTCTTGGCCCTCTGAGGATGTCCAGTATGATGGGGTAGGCATAGTCCCAGACTGTGGAGCCCCCAGTCTGATGGAGGAGAGACAATGGTCCCTGATTCTGGGAGCTCCCAGTCTGATGGAGGAGACATGGTCCTTTACTCTGGGAGCTCCCAGTCTGATGGAGGATATGCTGTTCCTGACTCCAGGAGCTCCCAGTCTGATGGAGGAGACACTGTCCCTGACTCTGGGAGCTCCCAGTCTGATGGAGGAGACATGGTCCCTGACTCTGGGAGCTCCCAGTCTGATGGAGGAGGCATGGCTCCTGACTCTGGGAGCTCCCAGTCTGATGGAGGAGACACTGTCCCTGACTCCGGGAGCTCCCAGTCTGATGGAGGAGACATGGTCCCTGACTCTGCAAGCTCCCAATCTGATGGAGGAAGCACGGTCCCTGACTCTGGGAGCTCCCAGTCTGATGGAGGAGACACTGTCCCTGACTCCAAGAGCTACCAATCTGATGGAGGAGACATGGTCCCTGATTCTGGGTGCTACATATCTGATGGGGGAGACATAATCCCTTATGCTGGATGTTCCTAGTCTGATGGGGGAGGCAGGATCTTCAACATCTGGGAATTCCCAGTCTGATGGAGGAGACATTGTTCCTGACTTCTGGAAGCTCCCAGTCTGAGGGAGAGACACGGTCCCCCACATCTGGGAACTCCCAGTCTGATGGAGGAGACATTGTTCCTGACCACTGGAAACTCCCAGTCTGTTGGAGGAGACATAATTCTCAACACCTAGGAGCCTACATCCTGATGGAGGAGACTGTTCCTATTTGTTTGAGAGATAAACTCCACCCTCTGGTGGTAGAGGCTCTGTCTTCACTTTCTCTATGATGGAAAAGAGCAGGCATGATCTGCATTCTCTGGGAACTCCCAGTCTGAAGATGGAGGAATGGCCCCATTCTCACTCTGTAGCTTCAGTCTGATGGGGGAGGCATACTCTCCATTATTAGCTCATTTCCCTAATATGGTGGAAGAAGCAATAGCTCCTGTGTTTTAAGGTCCACCAGCCTGAAGAAAAAAGAATGCTCCACCGTCAGACTATGTCCCCTCTTTTTTTTTTCTCTCTGTTTCTTTTTTTAAAAATGTATTTAGCTTTCCTCTCTTTTAAAACCTTCAGTCTGGTGTACCTCGTATATGAGAGAGAGACCCCATGCAGCCCCCCTTCAGTAGCCCTCAGTCTGATGGAGGAGGCCTATCTACCACTGGTGATCAGTTTCACAGGAGAGGCAGGGGCCTCATATGCCCCCACCCCCAGTCAGATAGAGGAGACAAGGCCCTTTTCTTTAGACCGATGGGGGAGGCATATCCATCCTTGGTCTACATCCCCCAGTCTTATGGAGGAGACATGCCCCTCCTTGGAGACCCTGTCTGAAAAGAGGTGGCTCCCCGTCCCCTTCTGCAAACTCACGGGCCACCTGCATCTCCACTTCTACGGTCTCCGTCTTGCCCTGCAGCGTGACGGTCTTGAGTGTGTAGCGGCCGGCATCGGTGAGGTTCAGCTTCTGCACCAGCAGCGAGCAGTTGGCGAAGCCCATCTCCCGGCCCGTATGCGCGGGGCCGGCGATCCAGTTCCCTGACGGCAGTTGGCTGAGCAGCCGGTTGGGCTCAGAGGCAGGCCCACGGTACCAGGCGTAGACCAGCAGGTCCTTGGGGTAGCCCAGCACGGTCAGTGTCACGTCCTGGCCCTCCACTGGCTTGGTTGGCACAGGCACAATCATCATGGCAACTGCCGCCGCTGGGGAAAAAGGGAGGGAGGCCCCGGGTCAGCTGGGCCTGCAGGGGGCGTAGCGTCCTCCTCCCTCCCCTGCCAGCTCATCTATGCCTCCCCCGACTGGCTGGCACTCCCCCATGCAGGGTGCTGGGAAGGGAGACAGAGGAAGGAGCTGACTTGTGTGGTTGTGGTGGTGGATTCTGTGCCCTAACAGGGCCTGCCCGGGAGCTGTATCTCCTCCATCAGACAGGAACTTCCCAGCCTTTAAGACACATTAGACTGGGAGATCCCAGAGGATGGGGTCGTGTCTCCTCCATCAGATTAGAAATTTCTAGAAACTGGGAGAAATATCTCCCTTATTAGATTGGAATTCCAGAATATGGGGGCCGTGTCTCCCCCGTCAGATGGTTGGAGTTGCATCGACCGGATTGTGTCTCTTCTGTCAGACTGAAAGACCCCAAAAGGTGGGGGAGCTAGAGCTCTCCCGTCAGATTGAAAAACTAGAGGGTAGAAGGCCATGTCTCCTCCATCAGACTGGACATTCCTACAAATTGGGGGTCCTGTCTCCTTTAGATTAGGAACTTCCAGATTATGGGGCTGAGTCTCTCCAATCAGGATGGGGAACTACAGAAGGTGGAGCTTACGTCTATCCTATCAGACTGGAAATTCCTAGATAATGGGGGCCTGTACTCCCCCATCAGATTGGGAGTACCCCAAAGATGGGAACTGTGCCTCCTCCATTAGACTAGGAATTCTCAAAAAACAGGGTTATGTCTCCTCAAGACCATGTCTTCCCAGGCAGAATGGAAATTCTCCCTAAATGAGGACTGTGTCTCCTCTCTCTGACTAGATGCTCACTGAGGGTGGGTGTCATGCTTCCCCCATCACCACTGGAAAGACGGTGGAGGAAGAGGCATTGCCTTTTCTATTTGACTGGCAGCTTCTCAAATAAGGGGCCATTCTTTTATGTCCAGGACCATCTCTCCATGTCTCCCCCATCAGGCTCCCCCAAGGGGGAAATTGGTGTCTCCCTTTCCTCTGTCTCTCCCCTAGCCCCCACCATAGGGTTGCTGACAGTTCAGGAGGCCCTTGGGGTGTTGTACCCACTCCCTGCACATACCTGCACACCTGGGGCACCCCCCATCTTGGCCTGCACAGGCAGGGCTTGGGGCAGTGCCTGAGGTCATCTGGTCCACCCCCCTGCCTCCTGCCAAGGCCCCAGGCGGGGTGGGGCAGGAGGTGCACTTACCTCTGGGGATGCCATTTCTGCTTTGGGTGAAAGAGTAGCCACCCTTTGGATGAGACCCAGCCTGTTAGCGGGAGGGAGGGAGGGCAGGACCGTTCCCACTGTCCCCAAGGGAACCAAGGAGGAATTAATGAGGCCCCAATGTTCCAAGCCACCATCCCCAGGGGATGAGAAAATGCCCCCTGAGGATCCCCATGGCTTTGAAAGCACCAGCTGTGTCCACGCTACTCCCAGTCCCGAGGTCGTTTTAGGACAGAGGCAAGACAATGTCTCCCTGGCTGTGTTTTTCCATCCACCAGCAGAGAGACTGGCTGTGATTTTCCGTGTGTGTGTGTGTGCGCGCGCGCATGCTCACGCGCTGTCATCTGGAGCAGATAACCAGGTGATCTGCTTGGTGCCATCTGGAGCAGATAACCAGGTGATCTGCTTGGTGCAACAGGAGTTCAGCTGTCTGTGTGGCAGGGAGTGGATTGAGCACCTAAGCTGCTGGGGACTGAATTTATGCCACTTGAAGGGGCATCCAAATACTTTCCCACGCTGCCACCCCAACAATATGGGAAGTGGGACCCATTTCCCACTTTGTCATCCTGCAAGGAAGAGAGTCTGATTTGCCATTTGTTTTCCAGGGGCTGTCTCTTTTTGTCACCTGGATGAAGGGGGGTTCACTTGACTTGCCAATTTGTCACTTGGCCAATGAATTGGCCATGACTCCCCCATTTTCCAATCATCTGTTGGAGAACGGAGACCTAACCATTGGTAAGGCAGCCAAACTGTCACCGTCCAATGGGGGCTCCTGGGGGGTTGCTGGACAGGCTGGTGGCGACTCACCAGAGAGCTTGACCACCACCGAGGCAGAGCCGGAGAGCAGGGTCTTGGCATTCTTAGCAATACATGTGTACGTGCCCTCCTGGGCTGCCGTCATGCTGCTGATGTTCAGGTGGTCCTGGCCATTCTTTAGGGCCCGCCCGTTGAAGGTCCACACATACTCGGCCTCTGGGCAGGACCGGGACACACAACACAACGTGAGGGATGTGTTGAAGTCCACTCTGATGGTGCAGCCTGTGCGGGTGGTGGAGTCCTGGAGGATGGCCACGCGTTCTGGCCCATCTGTGGGGGCAGGAGGGAGAGAAACAGGGCAGGAAAGGGAGAGGGGAGAAGAGGTGGGCACCCTGGGTTTTCTCTCCACCAGGCTGGGCCCCCAGGAATATCTGGGCACCATGGAAGGGAAAAGAGTGCTGGCATTTTCAAATCCCACATTGGTCTCTAACTTGCTCTAGGATCTTGAGATTCCCTTCCCCTCTTGGGGATCTCAGATTTCTCTTCTGTAAAAAGAAGGGATCAGGCTGGATACAATTAAAGGTATTGAAAAAAAAAAAAAGCTGGAATGACTTTTTTTTCTAGTAAGCCATTCTAAGAGTCTAGAATTCTAGGGCTCCAGGAGTTGAAGCTTCTAGGTTCCAGGATTCTAAGATTCTAGAAATTTAGGCTTCTAAGAGTCTAGAATTTAGAAGATTTCAGAAGTAGATGGTTCTAGGAATCTCTGATTCTAGGGTTTCTAGGATTGTCAGAGTCTAGAACTTGGTGCTTCTGAAATCTATGTCGTAGGATTCCGGGATTCTAGGTTCTAATTTTTCTACATCGTTAGTCTTCATGTACCTCTGTGATTTAGTTTCTCAGGTTTCCACACTGCGTATCTGCTGCCCCTGGGAATGACTCCATGCTTGGGTTATATTTTTTATTTTTCCCCACCTCCATATCACCACTCCCTCCCTTGCTCATCCAAAGCCAAGCAATCCCAGGTCCCTTTCTTGCAGGCATTGCTTCAAATGGATGGATTATTCGATTTCAAAGGTGGCCATTAGACCTCAGGTGATGGGTCAAAGTGCATTTTAAGAGGGACCCCTGGCTCCTAATCCCAGCTCTGGGGCTGACTCTCTGTGTGCTCTTGGGCCGCCTCTCCTGGCCTCAGTTTCCCCACCTATGAGGTTTGGGCACTGGGTGTCTCTGGTGGGGCCAACAGGACTCACAATACACAGTCAGGTTGATGGGCTCGCTGCGGCTGGCACTGACCGGGTTCCAGACCTCACACTGGTAGGTTCCAGCCTCTTCCCTGAGGACGCCATGCCGGGTGAGCACCCGGCAATCAGGGGACAGGCCAAGGCGGATGGTTATGGGCAGGGCCTTGCCATTGAAGAACCAGCGGACCTCAGCAGGGCTGGGGCTGCTGCACACAAGGCGCAGCGTGTCGCGGCGCTCCACCAGTGCCGTGCTGTTGGCCATGACCACTGGCTGAGCCAGGATCTCTGTGGAGGCAAGAGACAGAGGGGGAGGGGGCCGGGCACCACCTGCTCCAAGGACACCCCCCACCCGGGCAAGGGGCATGGCCAGATCCTGGCGGTGCCCCTGGACTGTCAGCAGGAGGGGGCAAAGAGGCAGGTGAAATCCTGGAAGCCATCCTGGAGGAGTAAGCATTTTAATTATTTTAGGTCTTTTTTCCCCAATGGTTTAAACATTTTTAAAGATTTTTTTTTTCTTTTAAAAGAGGGGTTAGGAGGGAGGTGGGAAGGCTCGGCTGAGACAGAAGGGGATATGTGTGTGTGTGTGGGGTGTCTCACCATAGACCTGCACGTGTCCGTAGCCCACCTCGGTCTGAAATTGCCTGTTGAGGGTCTGCAGGATGTAGGTGCCCGAGTGGCTGGGCAGGGCGCCCTGGATGTCCAGGCTGCCGTCGGGGCGCACGGCCTCCCGCCCCGTGTGGGCCGGCCCGGGGGTCTCATCGCCAGTGCTCACAATGTAGCTGGCCACCAGGTAGGCCAGGCTGAGGGCGGGCCCCGCATACCAGTTGTAGGCAAGCAGCTCCCCCGAAAGCCCGCGGACCACCAGTGTGAGGTTGTCTCCCTTGACGGGCTGGGCAGGCTCGGGGGTGATGGAAATTTCCGCCCCAGCCCCCAGGAATGTGGCTGAGGAAGAGGAAGGAGAGGGGCCCGGTGAGGCGGGCTTGACGGAGGAGGAGCCTCAGGCTCAGAGAAGGGATGTCACCGGCCCAAGGTCCTCACACCCAGAGCCAGGATTTGAACCTGGAGCCGCCTGACTCCCAACATCTTAGCCCACTTATTCTTTTTGGAGTTGACTGGCATGGCTTTGGGCAAACTGGGTCATCTCTCCATGCCTCCCTTTCTACACTGTGAGGTGGTGAAGACACTGCCAACCTCAGAGGGCCCTGGAGGAGTCAATGGCATAGTGTGCTTAGACCAGAACCTGGCATATAGTAAGCACTCCATAAAAGCTAGCAAGGTGCAGGTTTCCGTCCTGGGGAGGGGTGTGTTGTGAGGATCGAATGCCACGGTCCAGACTGAGGATTTAGCCTGACACCTCGCACGTAGCAGGCACACAGCCTTCTGCTTCTAGTGGGACGCCAGGAGTCACACAATGGGGTCTGAGGGGGCCAGAGCTGGCTCCCCCATCCAGCTAATTTTACGGTCCCACGTCAGACCTCTGTACCTGCCCTTGGGTCCTGGCTCCCAGCCCAGTGCCTCTCCAGGCTCTACCTCAGCAGAAAGCTGGGATATGGCTAATACACGCGACTCTTTTTTTCCCCTCAGACTGAACAGAGATGCCCCAAAACGATGAGCTGGTCAGAGCTTGAATTGTGTGTGGCTGCCTGGAGTAGGTGGCCACGGCAGTTCTCTCGTGGGAAGCACTTGCATGCCCGGCCGGGTTTCTGGTACTTTCCGCGCCTAGGAGGGTGGGCTGTGGGTCTGGTGCCGAGCCCTGCCACTCCCTGGCTGTGTGACCCCCAGGGCAGTGACTTCACCTCTTTGAACCTCAGTTTTCTCATCCGTGAAAATGGGCTGCCTCACAGGATGGTTGTTAGCATGCAGAAAGCACGTAGAAGAGCTCCAGGCACGAGTGCTGATGAATGCTGGTTAGAGTGAAAACACCTACACACGACCCTGTGAGCTAGGCCCATGTCCCAGATGAGGAAACTGAGGCTGATAAGGTGAAGGCAACTGCCCCAAACCACAACTTCAGTAAAGGACCCAGCTGCTGGATAAAACTCACCTGAGGCAAGGCTTCTGAAGCCAGTGACCAATAAGTGTTTGTAAAAGGAATGAAGGAGTAGCAGTGGCCCTGCTGCCCTGGCTCACACCCCCGTTTTAGACACCTCCGAAGTACCCCCTGCAAAGCCCTCTGGGTGCTGCCCCTGGTCTGCCCCTCGTTGGTGCCTTTCTGAGGAGCAACCTGTGCCTGCCTGAAGCAGAGCTGCCCTCCCTCCCCAGCATGCTGGGACTTCTGGCTCACACCTTCCTTCTCCCTGGCTGGGTGTCCCCTCCCATCCCTGAGGCCAGAGGGGCCGAGGGGCAGCGGGTTCTCGCTCACCACTGAGGAGGAGCCAGCTGCACCCGGTCAGCGCCATCTTTCACCCCGAACCCGGTCTTGGAGACGGCGTCAGTGTCCAGATGCTCCGTGGCCCTTCCTGGTTGGGGCTTGGCTCCGTCTGGCGCGGGACCTGGGAGGGTTCGGGGATTTGGAGCCGGGGGAGATCACCTGAATTTGGAGGGATCGAGTCACAGCGGATCTGGGGCCCTGTGTGGGCACTGGGGTGGGTGTGGCGGGCACCGGCCAGGGGGCACGACCTGGCCAGGCCTCCTGGGGCAGCTGCCTAACCCTCTTTGTGCCGAGGGCCCGGATTTGGTACTGGGAGAAGAACCAGGTCGACGGGGAGGAGGGGGCGGGGGAAGAGTTTAGGGCAGGTCTTACCCAGGCCTGGGCCCTGGCCTGCGTGGTCAGCTTGGGGGTCACCAAGGAATAAAACCAGTAAAGGGCAGCTACCATTTTCCCAGCCTCAATGTTGAACGTGACCTACAAGTGTCACCTCAGTGATGTCAAAACTATCCCCTGAGGGTGGCCAGATGGGGACACTGAGGCACCGGACAGGTACCCTGGCTTGCCCAAGCTCCTGCTGGGCCCAGAGGGAGTTTTGGAACCTTCAGTGGTGAGCGAGAACGGCGCCCTGCTGCCCCTTAGCCCCCTCTGGTCTCGGAGCAGGGAGGGGAAACCCCTGCCCCCAGGTAGAGAGAGGGAAGGTGTGAGCCAGAAGTCCCAGCATGCTGGGGAGGGAGGGCAGCTCAGCTTCACACAGGCACAGCCAGACAGCTCCTTGCAGGAAGGAAGCTGGGATGGCTGCGTGCTTTCTTTGGGGCTCTGCTTTTTGGTAGAAATCCACATTCTCTCTTCTCTCCTCTTGAGGCCTCGTTTTCCCCATCTGTCAAATGGGCCTATGGTGGAGGTTTCCAGGTCAGAGAAAGGCAAATTTTGACCTTGGCAGTGCATTTACCAGCTTTGGAAGTGGGACTCGGGCAGCCCCTTGCTGAGTCTCCATTTACTACTCTAAAAATGAGGCTGGTTGGGGAGTTTTTACGAATGGGCATAGAGTCTCTGTTGAGGATGATGAGGAAGTTTGGCGATGGTGGCACAACATTGCGAATGCGATGTAACAACACTGAACTGTGCATTGGAATTGGCTAAAATGGGACATTTTGTGTTGTATATGTTACCACAATAAAAAAAAAAAAGGCTGGCAGCCACCCTGCCTCAAGGGTTGTTGAGAGAAGCTGGGGAGATGCCTCGTGGCAGGAATTTAAGCAGGCCTGGCAGGGTCAGGGCCCAAATGTGAGGTCTGGCCAGTGTCACTGTCATTAAAAGTGCAGGTGCAAGCCCTGGCCCCAGGACCCCCGCCTCTGTGACCTTCTGGAAAATGGGGTTGATACTCATACCTGCCTCGTGGGCCATTGTGAGGATTAAACGAGCAAATGTACGTGAAGTGCTCACAACAGAGCCTGGCACACAGTAAGTGCTCAATAAAGCACTCATGCATTCGTTTGGCAAACATTTATTGAGCACCTACCAGGTGGTAGGCACTGCTCTAGGTACGGGGGCAGGAGCAGTGACAGGCGCTGCCCTCGGGGAGTCAACCAGGAAAAAGGGGAGATATAGTCCGTGTCAGATGGAGAGAAACGCCATTGGGAAAATTAAATCCGGATTTTTAAAGGGGGCTGGTGATTTTAGCTTGGGTTGGGGGAGTCAGGGAAGGTGTTTCCAAGCAGACGAAGCTGGGCCAAGGCCGTGGGGAGAAGAGCGATCCCGACAGGTGTGTTGCAGGTCCTGGTCCTGCCGCGGGCCTAGCAGCCTGCTTCCGGGCGGGGGCCGCACCTGAGGCTCACCTGCCCTGCTTTCCTCCAGCTCCATGTCCTGGGCTGCCCCTGTAAGGCGGGGCTCCGAGGCAGCAGGGTGTGGGGAGTGTGTGTGTGTGGCCGGGGGAGGGAGGTGGGAGGGGACAGGTGAAGCCAGGTGAGAGGTGTGGGTGATCTGGTGCCTCCTGCTCCACCTCCCCCCCACCTGCGACCTCACCTCACTTCACCTGGGTTCTGAGCCCCAGTGTTGTCCGGGCTGCCCCGCCCCCACGTCCCTGAGCCCCTACCACTCACCTTGTCCCAGCCTTGACCTCGGCATCTTCCCCCAGACCTGTTCCTCCTCCTGGTCTTGGTATCAGGGAAGGCACCAGAGCCAGCCCCATTGTGGGACAGGGAGGCCTCATCCCTGCCATCTCCCTCCCCCTGCCCCAGCTCGGCACACCCTAAGGCACCATCTCTTCCTATGCCCCTCCCCTGCCCACCCCAGTCCCCTGCCCTGGTCCAGGCGCCACTGCCCCTGCTCAAGTTTCCCTCCACCCCCAGTCTCCTACCTGGTCTTGCCCCTTCCCAGCCTCCCTCTACACTGTGGCCAGGCGGCCTTTCTGAAGCACAAACCTCCCTCTATCCCTGCTCTGAACATGCCATGGCTCCCCAGCGCCCTCAGGAGGAAGCGCGAGCTCCTCGCTGCGGCCCCCGAGGCCCCTCGTGGCCTGGCCCTTTCCCAGTTGACCAGCCTCATGGGACATCCCTTTCTCGTGGGGACTTTCTGCTCCCGCTCTCCCATCTCACTGCACTCATCCAGCAAATCCCCGCTTCCCTCTGCCGGACCACTCCAGTTCATGCCTGCCAACAATTCTTCCTCTTCCAGGAAGCCCTCCCTGACCCCCAGGCTCGGTCAGCCCCCTGAATCCCCCATTCCAGTCCTGCCCACTCTGGGCTGTCATAGTCTGGGAACAGGTCTGTCTGCCCTGCTGGACTGTGAGCCCCAGGAGGGCAGGGTGGGGCTGCCGGGGTCGCCTCTGAGCCCCAGCACTGCCCGGCTCAGGGCTGGACACAGAGCAGGCTCTCAGAGAGTGTTTGTGGAACCGGACACCAGGTGTGGCTGACCCAGAGTGGAGAGTCTCCAGAGAGTCGCAGGTTTCTGGAGACTGGTCGTCTGGCTGAGGAGCATGACGAGGCTGTGGCTCCAAGAGGCTCCGAGCAGAGCCCGGCATTTGTCCAGACCCCACTGTGGCTCCCCTCCACCCGCAGCCTCATGCCCCCCCTTTTCTGTCTGCTCCCCTCGCCCTGCCCAATCCCCTCCAGCTCCTCCTCCAGGGCTCGGTCCGACCCAGAGCTGCTGTGCCTGCAGGTTCTCGAGCACCTGCCATGTGCCAGGGCTGGGCAGAGGCGAGCATGGCAGTTTGGAGGGAGGTGGCGCGGGGGCATGTGGGAGGCTCAGCTCAGGGCCACCCACAGTGGGCGCTGGGCTCGTGGGGGCCATTGTTCACTCACCATCCAGTGAGAGTTTGCCAAGCACCCAGTACATGCTGGAACTAGGCTTGGGTGCTGGGGCCCTCACCGTGAGTGGCACAGACAGAATCCCTGCTCCAGGGAGCTGACCTTTCGGTGGGGGAGAAGACAAACGCAAATGCATAATCTATGTTACATTAGGTGGAGATAATGCTCTGGAGAAAAACAGAGAGGACGGAGCAGAGCGAGGGTGGTTAGGGGAGCTGGTTTACCTAGGGCGGAGAGAAGGCGGCAGAGGTGACACTGGATTACAGTGAAAAATGCACCAGATACATGCAGACCAAAAAAAAAAAAAAAGAATGTAAAACAGCTCATAGCTCATTAATCATTCTTCATATCAATTTCATGTCAAAATGAGAACATTTTGGATATATTGGGTTAAATAAAATATATTATTAAAATTCATTCCACCCCCGCCTCCCTACTTTTTATACTTTTCTTAGTGTGGCTATTAAGAAATATTAAATTGTATATGTGGCGCGCACCATATTTCCATTGGATCGTCCTGGCCTGTGTATTTTACTTTATTTTTTATTCTTTTGGAGGTCCTGGGGATTGAACCTGGAATACAAAGCATGTATTCAACCAGTGAGCTCCACGCGCTCCGCTCTAGGTCTATTTTGCTAATGATATCATGACCCTTTTTGCCATCACCTGCATTTATGATCTCATCCAACCCCCGTTCCTCAGAACCCCATTTTGCAGCCAAGGAACCTGAGGCTCAGGGTTGTTTGAGGAGGTTGGAGCTGCCGAGTCTCATCTAACGGCACTGCCAGGCGGCCACAGGTTCTGTGGCCTTGATTCAGTAGGCTCCCTCCCCAGCTCAGCCTCTAGTCTCACCAGCCAAGGGAGCCGGGGAGGGCTGGGGCCTCCGCCCTCGTCTCATCCCCGGCACGCCGCCCACCGCTGACGTCAACAGTATTTGTTAGATGGAAAGGTGGGCTTGGGCTCAAGCCCCCTGGGCCAGGACCCTTGTCTCCTCTCCCAGCTGAGGAGTGCTCAGCGCGGAAGCTGTTCTCTGGAACCGCCTCCCCTCCTCCCTTCCAAACCAGGGTGGGACAATATTTGTTCAAGGCTCTGACCTCAGGGAGTGGCTTCCTGTGCCAGCCTGGCAGGCTTGGGCTTGGGAGGCTGTTCTTGGGGTGAAAGGACCCCCCCTCCTGCCCGCTTAGAAAGAGCACCTGGCTTGTCGTCTATTCTCTCCCTTTGCCTGGAAACCCTCCACTCTCCTGGGTTTCCCAAGTCATTCATTCCTTCGTTTTACAAATATTTACTGAGCCCTGATGATGTGCCAGGCAGTGTTTTAGGTGTTGGGGAGACAGATGAATCCATTCCCTTGTGGGCTAAATCCTAATAAAGGGAGATGGCCAATGATCAAAAACAGATACAGCATATAATGTCAGGCAGGGTAAGTGCTATCAGATAATAAAGTAGGGTGAGGGGATAGGGAGGGATAGGGGTTGCTCTTTTAGCTAAGGAGGTCAGAGAGAACCTCTCTGGGGAGGTGACACTTGAACTGGCCGAGGAAGCCTGTGGCTATCTAGGAGAAAGAGGGTTTTTGGCAGAAGGCACAGCCAGTGCAAAGGCCCTGAGGCAGGAAGGTCTTCCATGACTGTGAGGATGGCAAGGAGGCTGGTGTGGCTGGAAGTGAGTGGATGAGGGGGAATCGGAAGAGGTGGGAGAGGGAGCAGGGCACCCAAAGTGGAGGGTTCCGGATGAAGATGGCTCATTGTAGATCCTTGATGCTCGCTGGTCCGAGTAAGGTGGTGGAAAGGCCCCAGTTGGGGTTAGGAGAACTGGTGAGGGAGAAAAGGGAAGGGCCTAGGTCTGGGACAAAGGGCTGCTTCAGGGCTGCAAAGGGTGGGTAAGTTCAAGGGGCTGGACTTTTCTAGAAGGTGGTCAAGAGCAAGAAGTGAAGGGCAGAGTTAGGCAGATGGAAGTGAGCAGAGAGGGTGCCAGGGTTCCCTGGGGACCCCAAAGGGGCTGGAAGGGCTTGGCTGGGTGCCCTCCTCTATCTGGGCCTCATGTTTTCCCAGCAGGAAAATGGGAAGGGACCGGACTTGGGTTTAGAGTTATGGTTAAAAACTATGATAATAGTAATAAAAATAAAAACCCAAACCACTTTTTATTATGGCAAATTTCACACATTTGTCAAAGGTAGAGAGAACCACCATGCTCCCTGCCAACCTTGCTACCTCTTTCCCACCCATGCCCTTCTGTGCATTTCAAAGCAAATCCATCCCATCATATGGTTTTATTTGTAGGTGCTTCAGCCTGTGACTCCACAGGGTAAGGACTCTACGAAACCTGCTCCCCAGGCCGCTATTTCACCTAAAAAGTGAAAATGAAATGATCACGCATTCCGTAATGTCTTCAAATATCCAGTCAGTGTGCGAATTTGCAACAAATTCCATGATCATTTGGCATAAGCGTCCTTGGGGCAGAGAATTTTATGCTATAAAATTCACCTGGTGCAGCCATCCCCAGCGTCCAGGTTAGATACCGTCTCGGCCTGGGAAGGTTTCCTCGTGCCTGTTTGCTGCTGATCTGCATTCTTTTTACAGTTGCATCCAGAAAGGGCTAAAGATGTTGAAATTTTTCCTTCAGAAGGTGACAGCTTTCCTCAAATTAAATCTGACATGGAATTCCCAGGTGTACAACAGAGAAAAAGCCCTCAGTTCAAACTCATCCCTGGCCTCCCCCAGGCACAGGAGAAAGCTGCCCCCTTCCCATCAGCGGCTGCAAATGGGGGGAGGGCACAGCATGGAGGGGCGGTGGGGGGTCTACACCTCTGCCTGCTGTTGACCCTGCAATGCTGCTCCTGAGAGCTCGTGCCCTTTTGCACAACGGGGAGCTGAGTTCAGGAGAGGAGGGTTTTCCCCGTGAGTCATAATGACTCGTGGTCAGGGGCCAGCCTCTTCCTTCCCCAGGCCACCACTTCCTCATCTGTAAAACAAGGATCTAGTGGGGCCCCAGGATTCACAGAAAGGGGGTGAAGGTGGTGGTGGGGGGCTGTGCCTCCTGGTGGCCGGTGCTTGGGTGGAGAGAGCAGGGGAGCCCCGGCGGTGGCTCCTCGTTCCAGCCAAGGTCTGAAACTCCTCGTCCTTTGGGTTAAGCATTGCCCTCTCCTGGCTGCCCTCTTGTGGAAGGCAGACCCCCACGTATGGGCTGCGTCTTGCGCCTTCTTCCCACCAGCCTGAAGAGAGCAGATGATAAAGCTTTGCCATTAGAAAGGCTTTGGTTCCAGTCCCATCTTGTCCATTTATACCCTGTGTGATCTAACCTTTCTTAGCCTCGGTTTCCTCATCTGTCAAATGGGGATAATCACAGTACCTCCCAACTTGTGAGGATAAACTATGTTAATAAACATAAAGCGCTTTAACACAGAGCTGGGCTTAGAGTGAACGTTCAATACCTGTTTATTATTAATTATTCTTATCACATCTCCTCCACTAGTCTGCGAACTCTGGGAGAATAGGGCCTGCTCTGGTTTATCTTATGTCTCTGGTGCCCAGGAGAGTTTGCTCGACAGAGCTTGGTGTACAGTAGCTGCTCAATAAACATTTGTCAATGAAAGAATGGAGAGTGCTACGTATGGACAGGAAAGGCTGTGCATAAAAAGCATCCACACAGGATGTTCTTTGAGCCCCTGCCCTGCGCCTGCCTGGTGCTGGGTGGTTCTGGGACCCGTCAGCCCTGCCGTCCCGGGGCTCCCACTCCAGTGGGGGAGACAGACCCATCCCCAGATAGTGACGACCCAGAGTGGGCAAGACTGGGCAGGGGGACCTGACTCAGCTTGGAGGTCAGGGAAGGCTTCCTGGAGGAGGGGATTTTTGAGCTGAGCCCTGGAGATTGAAGAGGGGTGAAGCAGGTAAATGGAGCTGTATGCCTGGGGGCATGATCCAGGCAGAGGGAACAGCACCTGCTCATACCTAGAAGTGCGATGGAACGTAGTGTGTTGGTGAAACTCCGAGAAGTTCACTTTGGCAGACCACAGACCACAGGGTAAGAGTGGAGGACAGGGGGTGAGGACAGGTGAGGCTGAGAGGCCCCCTGGAAGCCAGGCCACACAGGGTGCTGAAGCTATGGTGAGGAGCCTGGGCTTGAAGGGCACTGGGGAGCCACGGATGGTTCTGAGCAGGGAGGGGCAGATCTTTAGAAAGATCCCTGGGGCTGCTCTGTGGAGGGAGGCTGGGAGAGGGCAGGAAGCCAAAGGAAGGGTGGGGGCGGGAAGTGGGGGAAACACCTGGCCCAGGGCTGGGCTGTGGGGATGGGGGAGGTCAAGTTCGAGGCCAAGTGGAAAGGTCCTGGCGCCTGCTGCAGTGTGGGTGGGAAGGGTGGTAGCCAGGTTTCGGGCCTGGGTAGCTGGGTGGACTCCTGGGTCGGGAGGGTAAGGAAAGGGCAGAGGCCAGGGGTGGATGCCGTCCAGCCAGGGCTGCCTGTGGGTCTGTGTGATCCTCTGCTGCCCCCTGTTGGTCCAGTGCTGACTCGCGCCCTGCCAACAAGCCTGGCCATAAGGACAGAAACGAGCCCCAAATTCAACCCGTGAGGCTGGATTGGCGCCCTCACTGGCCCCCATCCCAGGTCCCTGGAACAGGGTCCACACTGCCCTCTCCTGCCGGCTCACCAAAGCGGACCTCAAAACTGGCCTCCCAAACCCAGCCCCCTTTTTGTTTTCTGTTTCACAGCTTTATTGAGATAGAATCCATGCACTATACAATTCGCCCATTTAAAATGTGCAATTCAGCAGCTTTTAGTATATTCACAAAGTTGTGCAAGCATCACCACAAGCAACTTTAGAACATTTTCATCACCCGCAAAGAAGTCCCAAGCCCATTAAGCTGTCTCTCCCTGTTCTCCCCTCCCCCCAGCCCCTGGCAACCACGCATCTACTTTTCGTCTCTATGGATTTGCCTCTTCTGGACATTTCATATAAATGGCATCATACAACACGTGGCCTTTTGGGTGTGACTTCTTTCTTTTAGCATGCTTTTTTTCAAGGGCCGGCCACGTTGTCGCATGTATCAGCACTTCGTTCTCTTTTTGGCTGAATAACATTGCATTGTCTGGAGAGACGGCGTTTTCTTTATCCATCATCAGGTGATGGACGTTCGGGTTGCTCACGGACCCCGCTGCTGTGAGCATCTCTGGACGGGTTTCTGGTGGGCGCACGTCTCCACTTCCCCGGCACAAGCCAGACCCCTGGAGTGCACCCCCTGTCCAGGAACGCCCGCCTTCTCCGCACCCGCCTCACCGCCGCTCGCGGCATCGCCACCCTCTGACAACGTATCAGGTGCTGTTTGTTTCCTTAGGCTCTGTCTCTCCCGCTAGCAGGCGGGGGTCGCTGTCTGTGCTGTTCACATCTGTCTCCCCAGTGCCTAGAACGGGGCTGGCACACAGCAGGCGCTTAATAAGTGTTCGCTGAATGGATAAGCCAGCAAGTTATTGACGTGCCTGATCTGGTGCCAAATCCTGTCACTGTTTTGTTGTAAATATCTCTCGACTCTGCGCGCGTCTTGCCCCAGCCACCTCCGATCTGTCGCTAGTTAAAGTGCTTACAGCAGCGCCTCAGTAGTTTCTCCTGGTTGCTGTGACAAATTATCACACACGTGGTGGCTTAAAACAACACAGATTTATTCTCATTCAGCTCTGGGGGCCAGAATCCCAAAATCAATTTCACTGGGCCAAAGGCGAGATGTGAGCGGGGCCGGTGCCTTCGGGGAGCCTTTTCCTAGAGGCCGCCTGCATTCCTCGGCTCGTGGCCTCTTCCCCCCTCTCCAAAGCGCACCCCTCTGAGCTCTACTTTTGTTATTGTCCAGCTCCTCCTGTGGCACTGTCTCTCCTGCCTCTGTCTTATAAGGACCCCTGTGATGACACTGGGCCCACCCAGGAATCCAGGATAACCTGCCCACCTACGATCTGAATCTAATCGCATCCTCCAAGTCCCTTTTCCCATAGAAGGGAACATTCACGGGTCCCAGGGAGTAGGAGACAGACAACTTTGGGGGGGCCTTATCAGCCTACCACGCAATCTTATTAATTACTGTATGTATGTATGTATGTATGTCCTAGAGCAAAAGCCACTGTCTCTGTGGTGCCTTACAGGGTCCCGCAGGATCCGTCCCTCCCTCATCTCCCTGACCTCACTCCCAACCTTTCCCCTTCCCCTCTCTGCTGAGGCCACACTGGCCTCCTTGCTGCCCCTTGAACATGCCAGGCAGGTCCCCACCTCAGGGCCTTTGCACTTGCAGTTCCCTCTGCCTGGAATGCTCTCCCCCAAGATCCCCACATGGCTCCCTCCTCCTCCGCCTTCAGGTCTTTGCTCATGTGTCCCCCTCTCTGTGAGGGCTCCTCTGTCCTTCCTATTTCAAACCTTAATCTCCCACACTCCCAATCCCCTTCCTCTCTTTATCCACCCCCCTGCACTTTTCATGATCCAACATACCAAGGATTTAGTTGTTTATTTTGCTTCCTGACTTTCTCTCCTGCCAGTGTCCCTCCCAGAGGGCAGGTGCTTTGTCCGTCTTGTTCCCTGCCACAGCTGCAGGGTCCACAACTGTGCCTGGCACCCAGCGGGGGCTCTGTGGGCATTTGCTGAATGAAGGAATAAATTAAGGGATGATGGGTGGGAGCCCCTATTTCGGACAGGGGTGGAGAAGGGAGCTGCTGCCGGGGGACTTGGTGGGATTCGGGGTGGGGGCAATGACCAGAAGTCAGAGGCAGCTTCCAGATGGACTCGAGTGTTGAGAAGGGCTCCAGCCTCCCGAGCAGGGCCAGGGTCCGGCAGCTGACGTAACTTGTCAGGACCCTCACGTGAGGCCACAGGCTTCCCTGCCAGGGGCCTTGTCCCATGGGGCCTGAGTGGTGGTGGGGGCCTCCTTTTCCCAGAGGAAAAGGGTCTCTGGGGTCCAGGAGGTGACCGGCACCCTCCTTACCCCCAAATATCCAGGTGGGGGGACCTTGGGGTGGGTGGGGGTAAGAGCCTGCTTTCCCCAAGCACGTGCCCTGGGACAGGCTGCTTGAAGGACCAGACCTGGGGGTGGGGGTGGAGCACCGAGGGGATGAGCCAGGAGCTGGGCCTGTCACGGTGTCCTGTCCCTCTCTTGGGGCACCTGCTGTCTTTGGCGGGGTCCGTCTTGCCGGGCTGCGTCCTGCTGGGTCTCTGGTGTTGCTTTCTTGGGGACAAGAGGCCCCTAGGGGAGGGTGGAGGCGTCGTCTTCTCCCCTCTGGCCCGGCCAGGGACCCTTCAAGGGGTCGGCACCAGCTGGCAGTAAGGGGCAGGGTCGGGGTTTAGCAGGTCCTGGTGGGAGAGGAGCTGTGATTGAGGGGTGAGAATGGGGGGCAC
>JAQZBX010041108.1:0-22443 GCA_029593785.1 Cabassous unicinctus
GGGTGGCCTAACAACTTAAAACATGATTCTTTCTGCAAAACTCGATCATATTATATGGTTCTGTTTTGATTTGTGTCCCAGATGATGAAGGACTTTTACAATGAGACCTACTATGAAAGACATGGTGAATTCATGAGTGAGTTTCAATTGACACTGCTGTGGTCCATTTCTGTGTCCATGTTCCCCTTTGGCGGCTTTATCGGATCCCTCATGGTTGGCCCCTTGGTGAATAAACTTGGCAGGTAAGAGAAGGTGAATTTTCAACTCTTAGAAACCCTTACACCACATCAGAGTTTAAGACCTAGGCCGGCCTCAGATGGAAATCCAATTTATCCTAAGACTAGGGCAATAACTGCTGTGGTCATTTTTATTTTCTAATGCGATCAAAGAGGAAGATCGACATTGATCTGGGGACTTAGCTGAGGCCTTAGGGGTGAGAAGTGGGAGGGCCGGGGGTCCACAGTCTCTTGGGTAGACACAGAAAGAGCAGGGTGTACAATGACGGCCCATGATACTTAAGCACTGCTCTCTCACCTTGACGCTGTTTTCCTTACCAAAAACAGAAGAAAGGGCTCTCCTCCATTGTCCTGCCCCTAGAGGGGCAGTCGTTGAAATGGCGTGGCCCAGATATCAGTCACAACCCAGGCCATAGCAGCATTCTTGAATTCCACCTCATAAACTGAGATCTTGCCCCTCTCTTCTTGACCTTGACACCAGGTAATATGCAAAGTTCAGCCCAAATGAAATTCTTGAAAACCCTGAAATGGCCTAGATGAATCCCAAGCATGTCAGTGTAGATGGTATGGTCCCAAGGTGCCGTGACATGAGCCACATAAACGACACTGGGACACCTGTTTCCTGCACCCAAGGCCAGGGCTCGTATCTTTGCCCCTGTTTCTAGAAATATTAGAAATTCTGTCTTTGATTCCAAAAAAGTTTCTTCAAGACATCACACCCCCTCGTGTAAATTCATCAGAAATTAGAGAGCAGCCTTGCTATAAATGAGTCTAGAGTTCATCTGTCCATCCCCTTCCCTTCATGGATGAGCACATGGGGCTTGGCTGAGGCCGCGTTGCTTGTTCTTGGTCAGAGATTAGAGCTCAAGAGTCCAGACCAGAACCCAGACCTTGGTCTCTTCTCCAGTATTTCTGAAAAAGGATTTGAGATGAGAACTATACAACCTCTAGTTTGGGGTCTGAGAGTCTAAGGTCCTCCTGGAAGGTTAACATTGAACTCACAGCTCAACAAAGGACTTTTCCCTGTTGGCCTCCGTGGGGCAGGACATCACTCAATTCAGAGTCAGGACCGCGGTCCGCAGGGGCTTGTCCTTTGGGTCAGCAGACAGAGCTGAAAGTTGCTTATGGAATGCCTACTTGGGAAGGCAGTGACACTATTGAGCAGCTTACGGTTTTCTTAAGGATTTGTAGGTGCTCTTTAAGTAACCAGAGTAGCAGCTAACCTTTACTGATGGGTTCCTGTGTACCCCAAGTGCTTTTCAGGTATAAGGATTCCCAATGAGGGAAGTACTATTACTACCCCGTTTTAAAGATGGGGAAAAGGAGGCAAAGAAAGATGGTGCACCTTACCCAAGATCACACAGCCAAGAGGTGGTGAGGACTCCAACCTGGAACTTCTACTTCTGAGCACTTGCTGGTTACTTCCATCCTCTGCTTTTTGATATCAGGCATATGCCTTCTGAATCTGTTGTTTCTTTTTTTTTCCTCATAAAATGCTTTTCATTGATTTTTTAAAATATAGTTTTTATTGAAGTATATCATTCATATGTGAACATGCATAAACAATAAGTGTATAGTAAAGATTGTGAACTTACAAAATAAACATGCATAACATCATGCAGGGGTCCCATACATCACCCCTCCACCAACACTTTGCATTGTTGTGAAATGTTTGTTGCAAACTATGCAAGAACATCGTCAAAATATTACTACTAACTATAGTCCCTATCTTACATTTGGTGTATTTTTCCCCCAACCCACCCTATTTTTTTAAAATATATTTTTATTATAGAGGTTGTGAACTTACAAAACAACCATGCACATGTGTAGAATTCCCATACAACACCCCTTCACCAACATACCACACCATGGTGGAACATTTGTTACAGATTATGAGGTAATATCATCAGACTATCACCACCAACCATAGTCCATAGCGTACATCTGGCACACTTTTTCCATACTCTCCTGTTATCAGCACAGTACATCTTTAGCATTGATGCAAGAATTTTATAGTATTGCTGTTAACCACAGTCTATAGGTCACACCAATTGTAATTTTCCCATGCTTCTCCACATTCCCACCACCTTGCAATAGTGATGTACATCTGCTCTAGCTCACAGAAGGACACTGTTGCATTTGTACCCTCAACCACAATTCTCATCCACCTCTGGGTTCACTGTGTTATTCAGTCCCTAGATTATTCTTTAGCTTTCTTTCAATTGACACTTACTTCCCCAGACTACCCTTTTCAGACACAATCCCATTTATAAACCAGCTGCTACTCACTATAATGTGTTACCATCAACTCTATCCATTTCCACACTTTTACAGTCAAGTTAATTAAAACTTCTATATACATTAAACATCAGTTCTTCTCAACCCTCTTCTTATCTCCTAATAACCTACTCTAGGTTTTAACTCCGTGTGTTTGTTCTTCATATTTAGTTCATCTTAATGAGACCATGCAATATTTGTCCTTTTGTGTCTGGCTTACTTCGCTTAGTATAATGTCTTCAAGATTCATCCATGTTATCCTGTGTGTCCCAATTTCATTTCTTCTTACTGCAGCATAGTATTCCATCTTATGTATATACTACATTTTGTTTATCGATTCATTGGTTGATGGACACTGGGGTTGTTTCTGTCTTTGAGCAATTGTGAATAACGCCACTGTGAACATCGGTGTGCAGATGTCTGTTCGTGTCATAGTTTAGTAGAGGAATTGCTAGATCATATGGCAGTTCTATATTTAGTTTCCTGAGGACTTGCCAAATTGTTTTTCACAGAGGCTGCACCATTTTACAATCCCACCAACAGTGAAGGAGTGTTCCTATTTCTTCACATCCTCTCCAGCACTTATTGTTGTCTATTTTTTTGGCCATTCTATGCAGTGCTAGATGAGATCTCATTGTTGTTTTGATTTGCATTTCCCTAATAGTGATATGGAACATTTTTTCATGTGCTTTTTGGCCATTTCTATTTCCTTTTGGAGAAATGCCTATTTAAATCTTTTGCCCATTTTTAAATTGGATTGCTTGCTCTTTCATTGTTGAGCTGTATGATCTCTTTATATAGAATGGATATCAAACCCTTATCGGATATGTGGTTTCCAAATATTTTCTCCCATTGTGTGGGCTGCCTTTTCACCTTCTTGATGAAGCCCTTTGAACCACAGAGTGTTGAAGTTTGAGGAGGTCCCATTTATCCATGTTTTCTTTCATTGCTCGTGCTTTCAGTGTAAGATTTAAGAATCCACCACCTACCACCAGGTCTTGAAGATGTTTCCCTACATTTTCTTCTAAGAGCTTTATGGTACTTGCTTTTATATTTAGGTCTTTGACCCATTTTGAGTTTATTTTTGTATAAGGTGTGAGATAGGGGTCTTCTTTCTTTCTTTTGGCTATGGATATCCAGTTCTCCCAGCACCAATTGTTGAATAGACTTTTCTGTTCCAGCTGAGTGGGTTTGACAGGTTTGTCAAAAATCACTTGGCCATAGATGTGATGGTCTGTTTTTGAACCATCAATTCGGTTCCATTGGTCTATGTGTCTATCTTTACACCAATACCATGCTGTTTTTACCACTGTAGCTAGGTAATATGATTTAAAGTCTGGAAGTGAGAGTCCTCCAACTTCACTTTTCCTTTTTAAGATGTTTCTGGCTCTTCAGGGCTTCTAACCCTTCCAGATAAATTGATTCCATTTGTTTAAAAAATGCTGGTGGAATTTTTATTGGGATTGCATTGAATCTGTATATCAAATTGGGTAGAATTGACATCTTAATGATATTTGGTCTTCCAATCCATGAGCGTGGAATGTTCTTCTAATTATTTAGGTCTTTTTTAATTTCTTTTAGCAATGCATTATAGTATTCTGAATACTACAAGTACTTTACATCCTTGGTTAAGTTTATTCGTGAATATTTGATTCTTCTAGTTGCTCTTGTAAATGGAGTTTTTTTCCTGACTTCCTCTTCAGATTGCGCATTACAATTGTAGAGAAACCCACTGATTTTTGCGTATTGATCTTGTCTCCCGACACTCTGCTGAAATCATTTATTAGCTCTAGCAGCTTTGTTGTAGATTTTTCAGGAATTTCTAGATATAGGATCATATCAACTGCAAATAGTGAGAGTTTTACTTCTCCCTATCTGATCTGGATGCCTTTTCTTTCTTTTTCTTGCCTGTCTGCTCTAGCTAGAACCTCTAGCACTATATTGAACAACAGTGGTGACGATGGGCATCCTTGTTTTGTCCCTGATCTCAATGGGAAAGCTTTCAGTCTTTCACCATTGAGTACAATGTTAGCTGTGGGTTTTTCATATATGGCCTTTATCATGTTGAGAAAGTTTCCTTCAATTCTTATCTTTTGGAGTATTTTTATCAAGAAAGGACTCTGTATTTTGTCAAATGCCTTTTCTGCGTCAATCGATAAGATCATGTGATATTTCTTCTTTGATTTATTAATGTGGTGTATTACGCTGATTGATTTTCTTGTGTTGAACCACCCTTGCATGCCTGGTATAAAATCCACTTGATCATGATGAATAATTCTTTTAATGTGTTTTTGGATTCGATTAGCAAGTATTTTATTGAGGATTTTTGCATGTGTATTCATTAGAGAAATGGATCTATAATTTTCTTTTTTTGTAATATCTTTATCTGGCTTTGGTATTAGAGTGATGTTGTTTCATTTTTAAGTCATGCATATAGTATCTTTTTTTTTATGCAAAATTTTTAAATTTTCAAGTGGTCAAATTTAACCCTCATTTATGGTTTTTGCTTTTTGTGTCTTAAGAAAGCCTTCCTTACCTAGAGTCATAAGGATAGTCTATGCTTCTAAAAATAGAGATCTGGAATTTTACTTTGTATATGGTAAGAGAAAGCTAATTTTGCTTTATTTTTTCCATGTGGAAAGTCAGTTCCTCTCAAATGTATCTTAGTGCTCCTTTACTCTTCTGTGTTGATTTTTAAATCAGTTTATCAAAATCCCTGAAAAGACGTTCTGATTGGAATTGCTTTAAATTTAAAGATTAAATTGAAGAAAACCAACATCCTTGCAATATTGAGCTTTCTCGTCTGTGGGTAAGCTAGCTCTCGCCATTTTCTTCAGGTCTTGCGTGTTCTTCGGCGAGTTTCACTAGGACGGGTCAAGGTGTGGACTTAGTTTTACTTACTCCTGGGACTCACTTTGGTTCCTGGTCTAAGGTTTCATGTCTTTGTCATCAAATCTGGAAAATTTTCAGCCACTATCTCCTCAAATATTGCCTTTCCCACATTTTCAGTAGTCTTTCCTTCTAGAGCTCCAGGGAGTTCCTTCGCATCTTTTAATCGCTCGCACATGTTTTCCATCTTATCTCTCTCTGTGCTTTCTAGGTGTTTCCTCAGGGCTACCTTCCAGTTCATTCATTGTCTCTTCAGCTTGTAATTCACCCGCTAAGTTGTTTTTTTTAGAGAAGTTGGTTTACAGAAAAATTGTGTGGAAAATGCCTCCCTCTAGCCTTATTATTAACCCCTTGCATGAGTATGTGATATATTTGTTACAAATGATGAAAGAATATTATTATAATTGTACTATTAAGTATAATCCATGGTTTACATTAGGGTTCTCTGTATTGTAGAGTCATATGATTTTTGCATTTAAAAAATTTTTATCCTGGTAACATGTATCTAACCTAAACTTTCCTCTTTTAACCACATTAAATATATAACTCAGTGCAGTTAATTATACTTGCTACATTTTTTATTTCAATGGCTCTATTTTTTCATTTCAAAAAGTTATATTTACTTGTTTTTAAAAATCTATTTTTTGTTATTGTTTTATATGCTTTTTGTTTTATATTATCTCATCTTCTTTCCTGTAATACCATTTTGACCCCTTACCTTCTGACACTAATCATTTTGAGCATACTTTAGCCTCTATCTAATTCTGTTGTCTGCAGCTCTTTGTAAATGCTGCTGCTTGCATGTGCTGAGTTGTTCCATGGAATAGTGGAGCTCCACCTTTGGGCCCTGACAGAGGTGCTCCTGGGGAGCCTCAGGAGGCCCCTCCAGAAAGTTTTGCTTTTGCTACTGCTAGGCTCTCTGGGGCTGTTACTGGCCCACGTCCACCTCCAGTCTTGTTCCTAACTTCAGTGGGAATGCTTTTTAAGTTCTGTTAAGTTTGAGGTTTGTTATAGGTTTTCAACAGCTTAAGGAAGTCCCCTCTATTTAGAGTTTGTCAAGGTTGTTTGTTGTTTTTTTTTAAATCATAATGGGTATTAAAATTTACCCTCTCATTTTGCTGCTTCGAATTAGATAACTGTATATTTTCCCTAGTATAATCTTTATTTTAGTGAAATACATTGAGAGTTGTAAATATGCTGTTGAATTCGATTTGCTGATACTTCACTTAGGAATTTTGCATCTATGTTGATAAGTGAGGTTGCCCTGTAGTTTTCTTTTCTTCCAAGGTCCTTGCCCAGTTTTGGTTTTGAGATTACATTAAAATCCTAAATTACCTTATGATATCAAAAGACTGACTATATTTGTAAAATACTGTGCTATGCCATGCCATGCCATGCTATGCTATGCTGTGCTACACTTTACTTGTCCTCACCCCTGATGCCTTCTGAACTATGGTCATTTCCCTTTGCTCCACCTTGGAGCATATTCCCACACCAGGTCATGCCCTTGACTTGTATTGGTCTGAGGTCACTGAGAGCTTAAAACACAACAGCAAAGCAAACCTGTAGCTGGAGGAACCTAGGCAGGCTAGACACTCGGTAAATATTTGTTGAATGAACGCATGAGTCCTTAAAGCAGACTAACTGATACTTTGTCCTCTGCAGAAAAGGGACCTTGCTGTTCAACAACGTCTTCTCCATCATCCCTGCGATCTTAATGGGATGCAGCCAGGAAGCCCAGTCATATGAGATTATCATTGTTTCCAGACTTTTGGTGGGAATCTGTGCAGGTAAACAGGGCTACACTGCATTGTCCTTCTGCCCTGTAGGTTCATCAGGGAGGAGCAGGGGCAGGCTTCTGGGGATCTGAGCCACTCTGGGGCCTCTGGAGCATCCAGATTCAAGCTGTACCTATGACTCTGTTGTGGAATAGCTGCTTGGACCCCACCATCGTTCTCAAGTGCACACAGCAGGCAGGTCTTTACTGTGACGCTTCCTGCCAAGAAAGCTGTTCTTGCAGAGCACTGAAACACAGAATCCTTGGTTCAGAAAAGCCCTTGCCATCTTATCCTATGTCTTAATGTTTTCCAAACTGCAGGTTGTACACAGGCAATGGGTGGTGAAATCTGTTTAGCTGGCAGCATTTTCTTTTTAAAAATGAAATAGAATAGAATGTATCCTATATAGTAACGGTAAGTATCATATTTGGAAGCTTTTGTTTCAGTTATTTATCTACACATGTATGTGTGAATCAGGCTACAATGTAAAATATATTTTTTACAATTTACTGTGAATGTGGTCAGAAAGCTTGAGGAACAATCTAAAAGCTGAGACCCTCTACCAAAAAAGGAGCTAATGATAGCAAAAACTTTTCAACTAGTATATGACACTTTAAAGTTTGCAATGGGCTTTTCATGGGTACCATCTGACTCCGTCAAGGACCACCTGTCGAGAGCAGTACCAGCTGATGGGCAGTGGAGCTCATGGGCAAAGTGGCACCATTGCCCTCCAGACCCCTGCCACCCAGCTGGACTCTGGTAGTTTTAGAAAACTCTCCCACAGTTGCTTCAAAACAAAGGAAGATGCAGTTAAAGGCAGGCTGTGGCATCATTTCACAGGCCGCTCCCCCTGGCCCTGGAGCTGGCCTTACTTTGGAGCTCTCCGCTTCTTCCAAACCCAGGGCTAAGCAAGGAGGGAGGATTTGGCTGATGCCAGCAGGTTCCTTAGCTGGAGTGAAATGACAAGAGGGAGAAGTCAAGAAGCCTGGAGTTAGGGGAAGTGGCAGAGAATTGCAGGACAGTGGGGAAAAGGAAGAGAACAAGCTTCCTGAAGAGGGAAAGAGATCATTCATTTCAAGGGGACCACAATAGACCCCGTGGCAAACTTGACTTGGTCAGTGCTCTCCCTGAGCATCTGGATGTGTCTCTGCCACCATGGCCTGAGCCCCAGGGCCCCTGGCCTTTTCCTTCAGGTTTTATCTGCACTAGTACTCAGCTTTATGAAGTAACTAGATGATTCTGAAAAGTTGTCAGAAGCAGGAAGGTCCAGCCTCCTTTCTATTGACCACCCTACATTTCAGAATTGGTTCCAAGGAGAAATATTCGGCTTCAATAGCAAAAATCACAGTTAGGAATTCTAACCTTTACTCTTATGTCAGAAGTTCTCAGACATTTTGATCTCAAGATCCCTTTACACTCTTGAAAGTATTGAGGGCTTTAAAGAGTTTTTGCTCATGTGGGTTATGTCTATAAATATTAGCCATATTAGAAATTACAACCAAGAAATGTATTGCCACTCAAAAATAACAATGATAAGCCATTACATACTTTTATGAATAGTAACTATCTTTTCAAAGAAAAATTTAGTGATAAGGGTGACATTGTTGTTTTACATTTTTGCAAATCCCCTTAATGTCTGGCTCAATAAAACATGATAGATTCTGAAACCTGCTTCTGCATTCTGTTCACTGGTACATCACATCATGTAGCCTCTGGAAAACTCCACTGGACATGAATGAGAGAACAAGAGTAAGAAAAGAAATAACATCTCAGTATTGTTCTGAAAAGAGTTTTGATCTCGCAGGCCCTCTGAAAAGGTCTGGGGAACTCCTGGGAGGCTCGGGCCCTCGTGTGAGAATACTTGCTGCCATGTCATCCAGTTGCAGTTAATTCTTGCCCATGTCTCCCAAAAAGTCGGGCAAGTGTATAATCAAGCATCATGCAGTTCAGACACTCATTTAAAAGCCCCCATATTGATGTGATTCATGTAGTTCACTCTAAAATCAGAGTAAACATCCACTCTGGCCAAGAAGACGCAATGATAAATACGACTTGGACGTGAAGATGCTCGCAGTTGCTGATTTGGTAGTAGTTGATTTCTTGGCCAGTAGGCGGAAAGCTTTCCCTGCCTCTAAGGAATTTGGACTTTAAAAGCCCCTCGGCTCCAGCTCGAGTGTCAGAACAGGCTGGTTGGGCAAGCCCCGTGGAGTCATTTTTAAGAGGACAGAGAGATTGCTTCCCGCCAACATTAAGGTAATGCTAGCTCTTCCAAATCTCCTGCTGCTTGACTCTTCAGTTTCATCCTTAATCAAATCGAGAGGCGACCACGGGGCCTGGGTTGAGTGGTGAGGATGGAGCCAGTGCCTGGGGACTCAGCATCCAGGAGGCCTTTCCCTCCCTCCCCAGCCCCGTGGGTGCTGCCCACCTGGGCTGCTCGGGCCCCACCCAGAGGCCTGCCCTGAAGACTGCTTCTCCTTGCTCTGAAAAGCAGAAGGAATTGGCATTCGTGAACTTGCCTGGTCTCACTTGAAATGCTCCAGAGATGTCCTTGGGCAGAATCGCAGCACAGGGGAACTTGGCCTTCCCAGCCTCTCCAGTATCAGCATCTCCACCCTCCATGCACCCCAGACTCCACGCTCCCCAGCCTTCTCCCTGTGGCCCGGCCTCCCTTACAGACCCCCACGTCTTTCTGAGCCTCAGCGTGAAGGCTGACTGATGCCTGACAGTTGGCCTGGTGGCAAGCCCTCTCGGCTTCCTCTGGGATTTCTCAGAAATCCCAGCCAAACACTGGGCTTTTAGGAGAATCATACAGAAAATTTGTTCACGTGAAAATACTTTGCAAATATAAACTTACATTCCACCTCTTCTTAGGTTCAGGCACCAGTATGGCAGGAAACCTTTCAAGTTTAAATATTGGGGATTCAGAAGTCCTACAGGCATTACAGAAGTCCCAGAAATGCAGATACTCCACAATATATATTTAAAATTTTAATATTTATCAGTAAATATCTAGAGCCTATGCTTTAAATTGTAGAAAAGTTGCTATGCCTGGATTTATTATGTAATGTACTGTTCCCAGAAGGTGAAGTGAAAGCATAGCTGGGGAAAGGGTCCTTGGCCTGTCATTAGCAGATTCTCCCCAGCAAGACAGAGTGTTGGGCCATTTAGGCTTTTCTACCCCAAGACGGTGGCCAGTTTGGAGGGAAGGCCTGCCCTCTAGCCGGCCCATGACCTTGGCGACACCAGTACAGACTGGTGCCTGTTCCTCCTTCTCTAGCCTGACTGGTTTCTCTTCCCCTGAAGTTTAAAGAACTAAGAATTCAAAGAGTTTTGAGAAACTTCTGGATTGAATAACGTGACTGCGATGCTAGAATAGACGTATTTGAAAGGGCACCTTGTGCATGACAGACTGGCTTTTCCTGACCGCGTTTGTATTTCAACCCTCTCCAGGTCTGTCTTCCAACGTTGTCCCCATGTACTTAGGGGAGCTGTCCCCTAAAAACCTGAGGGGAGCTATTGGGGTGGTGCCCCAGCTCTTCATCACCATCGGCATCCTCGTGGCCCAGATCTTCGGCTTCCGGAGTATGCTTGCTAATGACGAAGGTATGTCTCCCAGACCCCCGCCCTCCCTTGGCCTCCCCCACCTCTGCTGCAGAGCAATCGCCAGGACTGACTGTTTCTGGGGTCAGACTTTTGTCCCTCCCGGGTGCCCTGACCCCACAGTGCTGGCATGGTGCTCGGTGCATAGTGAGCCCTGAGCAGGTCCCAGTGCCAGGCTGGCCGGTGTCCTCTAGTCCCTCTTATGGAAACGGAGGAGGTGGCTTCAAGTGCCCAGGAGGCACCATGGTCTGACTGTCGAGGAACAGCTGATTTTTTTTTTTTTTTAAACAATTTACTCAAGTAGATCATTCCTACACGAACATACATAAACTATAAGTGTTCAGGAAACATCATGAACTTACAAAACAAACCTGCATAACATCACACAGGGCTCCCACACATCACCCCCCACAAACACCCTGCATTGTTGTGAAACATCTTTAACAAATCATGAAAGAGCATCGTCAAAGTAGTACTACTAATTATAGTCCATATCTTCCTCCCCTATACATTTTTTTTAAGGATTTATTTCAAACACCTCCCCACCCCCCGTTTTTGCTGTTTTTTTGTCCATTCACTGGGCAACTCTCTGTGTCTGTTTCCTGCCCTCTCTTCTCATCCTTCTCCTCCTGTCTTCACTGGGATTCGATCCTGGGAACCTCCGACGTGGGAGAGAGGCGTCCTACCGCCTGAGCCACTTTAGTTCCTGATTTTTCAGTGCGTCTTGTCTTGGTTCTCCTTTGTGTCACTCTCCTGTTACGTCATCATCTTGCTGCGTGGCTTGCGGGGCCTGGTGGCTCACCTGGGGCCTGGCAGCTCACTGTCTCGTGGAGCCTGGTGGCACACCCGCACACAGGACCTGGTGGCCCATGCGCATTCTATATTTTTCTTTTTTTCTTTTTACCAGGAGATCCCAGGGATCAAACCCAGGTCCCTCCATATGGGAGATGGACGCCCAACCACCCAAGCCACATCCGTCCCCCTGCTATATCTCTTAAGGTTGACCAAGGATACCCAAAGTTACAGTCTTTTCCCATACAGGATGGTCATATAATAAATCAGCCTTGGTTTATCACCAGCATTCCAAAAACCAGACCTAGGGAGAAAAACTAGGTCTGGGGACACATGCATGGTTTCTAATATAGTGAATGTTTAGCCTACCCTGATTATCACAAAATCAGGACAGCGAGAATATTCGCAGGATCAGCTGCTCTTAGCCGCTCTGAGCCTGTGGGTCCAGGCGCTGGTGGCCACCAGCGTGCCAGCCTCTGTGTTCAGGGCTCCCTGGGATCCGTGCTTACGCCCGTTTCACAGACCGGCAAAGGGACACCGGTGACTCTCTGGGCCAGGGTTTCAGCCTAGTCCTGACTCCAGAGCCCGGACCGTCCTCCCAAGAGAGCCGAGGCCTGGCGCATACATGGACAGTCGCTCATAACTGTCATCGTTTCTACGCTGTTTGATGCGACCTCCTTTTTCTTTGTGTCAGGTCTCAAACCTCTGAAAGGAAAACTGTCATTAATAATGACAACAGCCAAAATGCATGTCCAGGAGCCACATCTTTCATATGAACTAATTTATTTCTCCAAATAGCCTGATGAAGCATCTGCTGTTACTGTACCCATTTCCCAGATGCAGAGCCTGAGGCACAGAGAGCTTGGATAAATAGTCCAAGGTCCCCGAGGCCACCCACCCAGGCTGCCCAGGCCCGTGTCTAACCATCCTGCCCTCCCGCCTCCCACCCCCTCCTTCCTATGTTCAGGACACCTACGTTGAGCTACCACATCCTTGTGTGCAGCTGGTTTGTTTAAGCCAAACCATTCCATGATAATTTGCTTTAAGGAGCTGAGGAAAGGAAAACACCCACCCTCAGCAATCTCCACCTGGATGTCCCGTGGTTACCTAGACTTAGTATGTCCAGAATGAAATTCCTTCCTCCCCCGGCCCCACCATACTAACAGCGTCTCCACCTGCCCAGCTGTTTAAGGTAGAACATTCTGCCGGACCTGCCTCCTCCCTCTCCCAATGACCCATACGCATTTGTACAGCCTTCAACATTCATCAAGCCTTGTTAAATTTTGCTCTGACTGTCCCTCAAGTCTGTCCCCTTATCTCCTGTCCTGGTTCAGGGTCTGAGTGGCCACCAGGCTCCTGCCGGCTCTCCAGACCCTTCATCCCACCAGCCATTTAGATACCTCCAGGATGGAGCTGCTCTAATGCTAATGTCTTCAAATCACTTGGGATCTGGTTAAAATGCCAGTTCTGATTCAGCAAGTCTGGGCTGGAGCCAAGAGTCTGCATTTCTAACAAGCTCCCAGGAGATGCCACTGCTGCTGGCCCACGGACCACATTTTGAGTAGCTCTAGAGCCAAAGTCCAGCTGCCTTTGCTTGGCATTCAAAGCTTTTGGTAGAGCTGACTCTGACTGATGGCTCCATCTGCATGTCCCTCCTGAGATGTCCAGGGCTGACAACAGATAATTAAAATGCCCTGGTGGTCTTGTGAGTGGAGGGTAGGAGCCAGGGCAGGGAGAGAGCCGTGGTGAGCTGCAGAGGACATGCTCAGCTCCAGGCATTCCAATTCTCAGGACCAATGTGCTCCCTTCTGCTGATTTGAAGCCTCTGGAGTCCACCACAATATGTGCAGTTCCCTGAATGCACAAAGAACTTTTATACCTCCATCCCCCCTGCCCGTGCCTGGAATGCCAGTCCCCTGCTCAGTCCAAGCCCTCTTGACGGTCCGTCTCCTTCACACAGAACAGTCCCTCCCTCCTGTGTAGATGGAGCACTCCGCCAGCGCATGGGGCTATGCAGACCATGTTGCCATCCTGCTGCTTGTTTACGTGTCCAGCCCCATGAGCACCTCTGGTCTGCCGCATCCTGTGCAGAGCTGCTGTTTTATATGGGACCACTGGTAACTCGGTGGTGGTCAGGCAGCCAGAGTTTTAACTTCAATGAACAGTCTTTGTCACAAGTTTAGGAACGCTGGGGTCCCACCCGCTGCTTCAGGTCTCAGCTTTGCTCCTAAATAACTGTGTGGTCCCTTCTCCCTACCTCACTGTTTCCACGTGTGAAGCGAGGATGACCGAACACCCAGGTCCTGAGGTCGTCACGGGGACCAGTGAAGTGAGTTAGACTAGGACCTGGCACACAGGCGTCAGCTGCTGTCCACTGCAAGCCCTAGGAGAGCAGGCGGGCTCACCGCCAGGCACTCATTCACGTCTCTCTTAACCATTTTTATTGTGAAATATGCTTATATAAAGAAAAATTCAGAAAACACAAAAGTACATTTAATCACATAGGAGAAAACTTTGTACCCACCACCCAGGTCCAGGGCTAGCATCACGCCAGTCCCCCCAGAAGCCCACTGTGTGCCCCTCAGTCGTGCCCCTGCACTCCCAAAGGAAGTTGCCCTCCTGACATGTGTGGCCATCGTTCCCTGGCTTTTTCCTGTAGTCTCATCACCTCTTGCAATGACGTGGCTAATTGGGCCTCTTCCTGAACCTGATGTGAAATGGAATTGCGTTGTGTGGACTCCCACACTCAGCATTGTGATTGTTGTGTCTGTGCATACCGTGGCCGTGTTTGGCGCCATTGGCCTGGCGGTGCAGGCTCCGTCTCGTGAACGCTGCACAATTTATTCCCCTGCGACTGCTGTGGGCATTCCTGTCGTCTCTGGTCTATAATCTGGCTGCTCGGACCTTCCTGGTTCATTGTCCTGGTGGCCCTGGCATGAGCTTTTCTGGGCATTTATCTGGGAGCGGAACTGCTGGCTCAGACCCAGGTCTTGCCAGAACATCCTCCAGCGGTGTGGAGAGTTGCCGTTCGCCCACATCCTTGCAGCCCTTGGTCTTGGCAAACTTTCGGTTTTGCCAGTCTGGTAGGCATGTGCTTGTCTCTTTGGTTGGTATTTGCTGAGTGTCCGCTACCGGTCAGGCTCCGTGCCAGGTGCTGGGAATACAGGGGTGAGGCAGGCACAGTACCTGCCGTGGGGAGGAAAGTCTACTGGAGTGTGACTGTTACGGTGCAGTGGGGGGTGGAGGGGGACGGAGGGGGCCGCAAGGCTGCTGGCCGGGAAGTCAGCTCGGAGTGGACGCCCATCTCCCCGTAGACTGGCCCATCCTCCTTGGACTCACGGGGGTCCCCGCAGCCCTGCAGCTTCTCCTCCTGCCCTTCTTCCCTGAGAGTCCCAGGTACCTGCTGACCCAGAAGGAAGACGAAGCAGCTGCCAGAAGCGGTAAGTTTTCCTCCGGGAGGGAGGGAAAGGGCTTGGCAATTGTGGCCTCTCAGCTTTGCGCCTGGGGGGCCCTGGTCCGTGCCCTCACACGTCCCTCTTCTCCCCCCACCGTCTCCCCCAGCTCTGAAGCGACTGCGGGGCTGGGATGATGTGGATGCAGAGATAGAGGAGATCCGGAAGGAAGATGAGGCTGAGAAGGCCGCGGGCTTCATCTCGGTGCTCAAGCTGTTCCGCCTGAAAAGCCTGCGGTGGCAGGTCATCTCCATCATCATCCTCATGGGTGGCCAGCAGCTGTCAGGGGTCAACGCGGTATGGGGAGCCTCCCGGGAGGGTGGGCTGGGGCCCGGGGGCCTCGTGGGCAGGGGCGGGGGTCCAGGTGCACACAGCCTCTTCTTTCCCAGGGCCTCGAGGGCCCTGGGTCTCGCTCTAAAAGGATGCAGCAGGTCCCCTCAGCACGGCCTCCGTGTGCTTGTTCCAGATCTACTACTATGCAGACCAGATCTACCTGGAAGCCGGGGTGGAGGCGGACGATGTCCAGTACGTGACGGCGGGCACGGGGGCCATCAATGTGCTGATAAGCATTTGCGCTGTGAGTGCCTCCAGGAGCCAGTGGCCAGGCCGCCCCCAAGGACGAGGATGCCAGGGGTGGGGAGGTTCCTACGGGGAAGGAGTCTGGGGTCCAAGGTGGCGACAGGCCCCTGGGTCCCTCCCCATCTCTCCAGCCTCTGAGCCCTCCTCATAGAACAGCCTGTCCCCTGTGGGGTCAGCCCCCTGCTCTGGAATCTTCCACCACCTGAGGGCTCTTGCGCCGAGCCATAGCGGGCCCGCAATCCCTGGGCCCTGGGCCCCAGCGTACCAGGACAAAGGCTGTCCCTGGATTGGGTAGTGCGGTGGCCCTGCCAGCGCCCACAGCTAGGCAGCTCCATGCCCGGCGGCACTTGCGGGATGGGAGCCAGGCCTCCGTGGGGGAGAAGCTCCTGGGCGCATCCCGCTATCTCCGCAGCCCCCAGCAGTTGTGGGATCCTAAGATGTGGGGAGTGTGACCAGAAGCCCGAGAGGTGGAATGTCATTGAGGTCTGGGCAGCTCGGACCAGTCACACAGGCTGACTTTCCCACTGGTTGTTCTGGGCATGCACACATGCACGTGCATACACACTCACCTGCATGCACACACACTCACATGCACACACGTGCACACGCTCACCTGCACAGTGTAGGATGGACAGCCCATCTGGCTCTCCCATCAGAAGAGGGTGTGAGGAGCAGGTGAGCACCTCCCTGAAGGCACCTCGCAGAGGGCCTCAGGCCGCTGTCCGTGTGGCACTGCGGCTAGATGCCAGAGCTGGGCCCTTCCCTTGCCAGGGCACCCTGCTCCTGAGCCTCCTCCCCTGCCCGCCCCCTTCTCATCCAGGTGTTCGTGGTGGAGGTGCTGGGCAGGAGGATACTGCTCCTGCTCGGCTTCTCCGTCTGCTTCACGGCCTGCTGCGTGCTGACTGCCGCTCTGGTCCTACAGGTGAGATCAGGTGGGCAAGGAGGCTTGAGAGCCCAGAGGCTCAGCCTACCAACGTTTGCAGCCAGGGAGAGCAGTGGCCTTCTCGCCTTGCACCTAACCCATAGTAGAAGGAAAAAATGATCAGAATGGTGTGCCTTGGCAAATACACTCGGTCAGCCATTCCGGGGACCATGTCCCCCTGCCCCCCAGTAGCCCACTGCCCACTTTCAGTGAGTTTCAAACGCCCATCAATGCTGCCTTGCTGCAGAGGAGCCCAGTCCGTGTTCCCCTGCCCTGGGCAGCGATGGATCCCCTGGTCATCACAGCTTCATCCCTGGGGACCAAGGTGCCTTTGTTCTGCCAGGCATGTGCCACCTTGTTCTCTCCCCACAGGACACGATAACGTGGATGCCTTATGTTAGCATCGTCTGTGTCTTCTCCTATGTCATCGGACACGCCCTTGGGCCCAGTACGTACCCCAAGGTTTCATGGTTTCCTCTCCCCCTCTCCTACTCCTCATCATCAGCCCTAGAAACTTCCAGCTGGCCTCCTTCAGGAGGCTCCTGCATTTCAGAGGGGTGGATGGAACACAGTTAGAATGAAAGCAGAAAAGCAACTTGTGTAGGTTGCAGCACACCAACCTGTGAGGCTGGCTTAGGGAGCCTGAGGGGGTCATTGGCCAGTTTTAGGGACATCACAGGATGTCAGCAGTTGTGCCAAATAAAGCCTTGTAAACTCTATTTGCATCCTCCCACGGCTTCTCCACGAGACAAGACGGGAGTCCCTGCAGACACAATACTTCCCCGCTGGGCCTCTGCAACTCCCTGTGGGATGGCTCTGCCTTCAGGGAAGAAACCTCTTCTGCTTCCTTCCCCCAGGTCCCATTCCTGCTCTTTTCATCACCGAGATCTTCCTGCAGGCCTCGCGGCCCTCCGCCTTCATGGTGGGGGGCGCCGTTCACTGGCTCTCCAACTTCATCGTGGGCTTGATTTTCCCGTTCATCCAAGTAAGTGGGACCCGCGGCCCCAAACCCCCGAGTCCCAAGCAGTACAGTGAGAGCCTATTCAAGAAGCTTGCCTGGGCACCTCCTCAGCCCCAGAGCCCACAGCCGCCGCGGAGAAAGCCCCTGCCCACACCACTCTCCCGGTTCCTCTCCCACAGAGCGGCCTTGGTGCCTACTCTTTCATCATTTTTGCTGTAATATGTCTTCTCACCACCATTTACATCTTCCTGATTGTCCCCGAGACCAAGGGCAAGACATTTATGGAGATCAATGAGATTTTTGCCAAGAAGAACAAGGAGTCAGAGATGTCCCCAGAAAAGGAAGAAATGAAAGATCTTTCATCTACTTCCATGAAGTAGCTCAGGGGCAGAGGAGCCTGGGAAGCACGTGGCATGGATCGCCCCCTCTGGCTCTTCTTACTTCTAGTTGTCTGTGAATATCCAGAAACAGGACACATCCAGTGTAGCACACAGGCTCGTCTCTGGCCTTACCGGCCCAGCGGGGAACGTTCAGATGGCTTCTGGGCTGTTCCTCGAGTCAGGCCATCTCTCTCCAGACTGACCAGGCACCAACTCTGAGTTACAGAGAACAGCTGCTCCTCACCCCGCAGGGATAGCCGTTTTGTGGTTCCTGGTGACATCAACTTTTATAACAAAAAAAAAAGCAAGTATTGTGGAGAGATGAAAGAAGTCAAGTTTTGCCTGAAAAACGGACTCTTCTCCAGTTCCGCAGCTGTCTCGGGGCACATGCCTTAGTTCAGAGCAGGATTCATCTTATCAAATCCTTCTCCAGAAACACCTGTCCTGGAAATAATGACATCTAGAAAGCTGGGGAACAAGTCCCCATGGAGACATGAACCAAGTCAGAGATCATTAATCCTAAATTGTGCTGTTAGAGGAAAATGGAGTTGCTTCTTTATACTCAATAAAACAAATGTGAATACTTTTCACCAAGATGTGCTTCTTTCCCACGAGCCAGGGGAAGGCGGTGTCTCCCTGGGGGCAGGGGTCTTCCTGAATCCCGTGGCCCAGGCGGTTGCTGAAGGAAGGGAAGAAGCGAGGGCAGGGTGGTGATTTTAAAATGTAAGCTCGGGAAGGTCTGCCCATCTCCAGGGGGCACAGTAGGCACCAGTGGGTCCTGAAGGTGAGATGGGACGGGGTCCCACCCACTCCCCACAGCAAAGCTGGAGACTTCTTTTCTTAGAGATGCGAATGAAGGGGGGTGGGCGTGAAGAAGGTGAGTAAAAAGATGTGGAAAAGGAAGGTGAAGGGCCACCTGCTGATTGGCCTGGCAGGCTGTGCAGGGAAGGGAAGCAGCGGCCAGAGGCAGCCTGAGGCCGCAGTGGGCCGCAGTGGGAGTTGGGAAGAGCTCCTGGGGGGACGGCACGGGACAGGTGACAGATTTACGAGTAGGGAGGGCCCAGCCCAAGTAAACAGTGTGAAGTTGGGGTGGAAGGGGCACAAAAACAGACGAAGCCAAGGCCTCTCAGCGCTGAGGAGTGCTAAGGTCAGGGTGTCAGAGGTCATTCTGCCTTTAATGAGGCCCTTCTCCCTCGGGCAGGGGCCGGGGGTGGCCCTGACCCTGGGCGTCTGCTCCCTGGGTTCAAACCTTGGTTCTGCCACTTACTAGTTGTGCGACTTGGGCAGGTCACTTAGCTGTTCTGTGCCTCCGTTTCCTCGTCTGTAAAATAGAGCTAATAACAAACGGCTCACGGGTTGCTGTGGGAATTGTATGCATTTATATGTTGACAGCGTTTAGATCCACACCCTGCAGGTTTCAGTGCTCTTAGCTATTTTTTTGTTTTGTTTTGTTTTGTTCATAAAATTTTTACTTGCAAAAAAGTTTTACAAAACTTTTTCTTCCACAATCAAAGAAACTTTCCATAGAGTGCATATAAGCTTTCTGCCTTAGAGATATAGTATGACATTCAAAGAGAAGAGGTTTTAAAATCACCACCTAACTGCAGAACCTACAAGATAAGTAGGTGGTTTTTTTTTTAAGTGCCTTTAAAATACTAAAGCAAGTAATGAAATATAATTGTTGAAACTTTAAAATTTCTTTAAAATGACCCATATGATATGCACAACTTCACAGCTGGTACAAAACTGCCTATGTTGAAACAGAAAAACAATTCTTAGCTATTTTTAAGTGCTCGGGATGAGCACAGATCTTGAGTCAAACCCACAAGTAAAATACAGCAAGAGACAGTTCTGTGCACACTGGGATTGGACAGTTAAGTAATCAGGGCACATGGAGGGAGCCAGGTATCTCACTCACAGATAAGCAAGGGAAGAATCTAGAATGATGCATATGGCGCTAGACCTGAAGACACGGGTATAGACTTGTGTTCAGCTTAAGGACCGATATGGATGTTACATATGAGATATTTGTAGATACACGTAAGATTTGTGGACCTGGTGCTATGCAGGCACAGAGGGAGGTGAGGAAGCGCGAATGACAAATAGGATTTCTCCAGGTGGAGGAGATGCAACAAGGATGGATGTGCCAGGTGAGGGAAGGGCACACAGAGACGAGGAGGGGTGAAGGGGTGGAGGGGTGGAGGGGTAAAGGGAACTCCAACAAGTTTGAAGAGAAGCCAGAAGGGTGCAAGGGCTGGGGAAGCGTCCTAGTTCCTGTGGACCCTTGTGTGCCAAGCTAAGGAGTCTGGACTTTATCCTTCCAGATAATCCCGGAGCTCATTATCTTTGAGTTTCAGAAAGTGCTGTGTCAGCCATGCTGAGGGGGTGGGGCTCGGACAGCTGGCAAGAAATAATGCAGCCCCAAGTGGAGTCTGCGGGATCGGGGAGATGTGGGGAAGAGTCCAGAGGGACCCAGTAGGATCTGTGAGCCCTCGGCCATCATGGAGTCCAGCATCCCTGCCAGGGTTCTCACATGGGCCAAAGGTGAATGGTTTAGGGAAAAGATGGTAAAATTTTAGGACGTGTTGAGATGGCGGAGCTCATGGTAAAGATGGGCGAAGGAAGTTGGCCATATGGCTGTGGGGCTTGGAAAGCAGAGATTTGATTTGGCAAAAACAAGACACATTTGTTGAGCACGTACTGTGTGCCAAGCTCTGTTCCAGACAATGTTTCAGGCAAGGGGGCTGCACCACATCAGGGAGTGAGTGAAGGAAAGCAGAGCAACGTAAAGGGTGCTGGGTAAGGCGCTGCTGATGGCAGAGGGAAGTAGGGGAAGTTCTCCCCGTTGAAGGAGGGAGTCACCCGGGAGAATGTGGGTGAGCAGCCAAGGGAACGGCCAGGGCCCAGAGGGGCCAGAGGGCTGGCTGCTCGTGGGGCATAAGCGCGGACAAGTGGGGCTGGAGCCGGGGAGCGGGAAAGGCTGGGAGATCGGGTCCAGCTTCTGCGGAAGCCGTGGGGAGGAGGTGGGACTTTACTGGGAATGTGATGGGAAGGCACTGGCTGGTTTGAGCCTGAGCTGTCAGGATCTGATTGGCAATTGAGAGAATCATCCCTGCTGTGGGGTGCCCCAGAAGAAGCAAGGACAGCAGGTCCTTTCCAAATGATGCGGAAATAGGTAAAAGCCCAAGTCTGCATGAGATGACCCTGGCTGACAGACTGAGCAGAGAAGGGGCGGGGGGAACACCATCAGAAAAGCCACCAAAGGAGCTACCAAAGAAGACTGAGCCCAGAAAAGGAAATTCTCCTGGGATGGGAGGACTCGGTGACCTCAGGGAGAGCAGTTCAAAGGGAATGAGGGCAGAAGGGAGGCAGCTAGAGCAGGACTACAAGTGAGGCCGAGAAAAAAATCTTAGTTTCAATATTTTATTTTTCTTTCCTCCCTGACTTGGTCTGCCAGACCTGCTATGACAAATACCAACCCATGGTTTGGGTAAACAACAAGCATTTATGGGCTCACAGCTTGGAGGCTGGAAGTCCACCATCGAGGCTGGGCAAGGCCATGCTGTCCCCCCGGAGTGTTCAGTGAGGGGTCTGTTGTGAGAATTGTCTTGCCCATCTGGGCAGCTCCATTGCCTAGCAGAGAGCTGGGAACTTCTTGGCACTTAGTGAACGTTTGTTGAATGAATGCATGTGAACTGGAATGACCTTCAAGAATGGGCAAGACTTGTATAGAATTGAAGGAGACAGTGCTCTGGAAGGCAGTGGAGGTGGGAGGACTGTCCACATCATGGATCAGGACATTCACTCATTCGACAAATACTTACCGAGTACCTTTTCTGTGCCAAGCAGTGACTCTAATGGATCTAATGGCCAGAAATGCAAGTAAACAAATACTCAAGGTCATTTCACGGTAGTGCTGGGGTGTGCCTGGCCGGGGTAGGGCAACTTCAGAGAGGGCGGCTCTAGAGGGAGCCTCCGGAGGAGGTGACATTTGCTCTGAGACCTGGGGAAAGAGTTCCAAGCAGAAAGGAGAGGAGAAAGGACCCTGGCTTTGCTGCCAGCTTGGCTTTGTTGTGGCAGACTCAGAGAAAGGAAAGGGAGACACAGAATTCAGTCTAAGGCTGTTTAAGCATATATGAGCACTGTGACCCAATCCGACAGGAAGCAGGCCAAAAGAGTACAGAATTCAATCAGCTTTCAAGTTGAAAGAGCCGATGGACTAGCATTCGGGTGTCTTTAGAAACAAATGGTAAGGGAAGTGCATGTGGCTCAAGCGATTGAGCTCCTGCCTACCACATGGGAGGTCCCTGGTTCAGTTCCCGATGCCTCCTAAAGAAGACAGCAAGCTGGCGGGACGGGCAGCCGCAGCAAGCTGACGCAGCAAGCTGATGTAACAAGATGATGTAACAAGAGACACAAGAAAAAAGCATAATGAGAGACACAACAAAGCCTGGAACGGAGGTGGCTCAAGTCATTAGGCGCCTCCCTCCCACATGGGAGGTCCCAGGCTCGGTTCCCGGTGCCTCCTAAAGAAACGAGGAAGACGAACAGACACAGCAAGTGCAAACAATGAGGGG
>JAQZBX010041109.1:0-22459 GCA_029593785.1 Cabassous unicinctus
GAACCCGGGCCTCCCATATGGTAAACGGGGGCTCTATCCATGGAGCCACACCCGCTTCCCTAAAATGGACTTCTCTACCCAACTTCTCGTAGTGAGGATGAGATGAGAAAACACGACACCCCATTGGGGCTTTCCCCTCCCCTGCCCCCCTCTCCTTCAATCCCATCCCAGCATGCCGTGCTTCCAGCATCCAGGTGTGGTCATTGGTCACTGGAGGCAGCAGGACTTGGTGCCCACAGGAGTCAGCCCAGTGAGATCAGCGGCAGGTGCCTCCTCCCTGCCTGTCATGCCAGCTGTGCTCTGGAAGCCCCAACCCCTCTCCCCGCTAGCTGGCTCAGCCAGTCCACCCTGGACTCCCCCAGCCCTTGAGATGCAGCTATTTGTGGCTCAATCAACAAACAACCACTTCAGGCCTCAGGGCCACTCAGCTCTAAGTTACCAGGGCCAGGTAAGCTCATAGCCCCCTTGGGCTTTGAACCAAGCCCAGTGTCCACTAGTGTCCTGAGGCCCTTGGGCAAGGGCCTTAGGCACTCTGTTTCTGCTGTTAAAGACACCTGTTTGCATGTGTGGCCTCTGCCAGGCCCTGGGCGATGGCTGGGGGTGCAGAAGAAATAGATGGAGGTACACTTGGGCCTCTCAGCCATGGGAGAAGCTGGCAGAGTCAGCCCTGGGAGGACAAAGGACACCGGTGGAGACTGCTCCGAGGAGGGTGCCCTTGGAGGTCATCCTTAAGGAGAAGGACATTCCAAAGACAGCAAATAAGAAGTGTGAAGGCAAGTAAGAACCTGGCGCTTTGTGGGGCACAGAGGTGGTTCGCTATGGCTGGTGCTTGAGGGGAGCCTGGCACGGCAGGAGGTGAAGTTGGGGAGCAGTGGAGCCCAGCTTGTGGAGAGACCTGAACGTTCACTGAAACTCTCAGCTTCTTTCTGAAAACACTGGGAGCCATGGAAGAGGGTTTTTTTGTTTTTGCAAATTAAGGAAGTTATAGGTTTACAGAAAAATCATGTAGAAAATACAGCGCTCCCATATACCTCCCAAAATTAACACTTTGTATTAGTGTGATACCCTTGTTACAACTGATGAAAGAATATTATAGAATTGTATAGTCCATAGTTTACATTAGGTGTATTTTTTCCCCCATAAACCACCCTGTTATTAACACCTTGCATTAGTGTGGTATGTTTGTTATAATTCATGTAAGAACATTTTTATACTTGTCCTATTAACTACAGTCCATCGTCTACAATAGGATTCACTCTGTTGCACGGTCCTATATTTTATCTTTTAATTTTTATTCTAGTAACACATATATGACCCCAAATTTCCACCTTTTAACCACACTCACATATATAATTTAGTGTTGTTAATTATACTCTCAATGTTGAGGTACCATCACCACCATCCATTTCCAAAACTTTACAGTCAACCCAAATAAAAATTCCATGGAAGAGTTTTAAGCTGGGAAGAGCCAGGGTCAGCTCTGCACCATAGGAAGCTCACTCCGTCTGGGGCTGGCATGTGGAGGAGGCAAGCCTGGGGGTGTGGAGCCCAGGAGGAAACATTTACTGAGCACTCACTAAGTGCTGGGGAAGTGGGTGGAGTGGTTAGGAACACAGCCTTGGGCCGCCTACAGCTATGCGCTCTTGGGTGGATTACTTAACCTCTCTTGCCTCAGTTTCCTCATCCGTAAAATAAGGGTACTACTAGTACCTACCCATGAAAGGACTGCATGAGGACTAAGAGACGTAATGCCAGTTGTGTGCTCAGCCCAGCGCTGGGAGCACACGGTGTCCTGTATGTTGTAGCTGCTATCATTATTTTCAAGAATCCTGAAATAGGGTTGTTTCTCCATTTGTTTCTCCACGTGGGCACATTGGTAGGTATTCTTAGCAGTGTCCTACTGACAAGGAAACTGAGCCTTGGAGCCATCAAATGGCTTGTTTGAGGGGATTGGAGCCCAGATGGGGTGGACTGCACAGCAGAAGGCCTACTTTTTCTGTGGCCCTAGGCCTTCTGTCTGTGGAGGGGATGGGGAAGGGGACAGCTATTGGTGGAAGCTTTGTCCTGGGCCCTGTGCGGGCCAAAGTGTACTTTGGGCACTGCAGGGCAATTGTGCTCTGCCAGGCTTGGGGTCCTGTACATTCATTAGGCCGCTTCCACCACCCCTTCCCTTAGGGGTTCCTGGGGTCCTCCCTCCCACCTCTGCTGGGACCCTTTGCCACCCCTCCTTCCCCAGCTGGGCTCAAGTGCCCAGCACAGCAGGTAGATGTGGGTGTGTTCTGTGTGACCAGGTCAGAGAGTGTACACACACATACACATGCACAGCCAACAGCAGCCTCCACATCAGGCTGTGACATTCCTTCCCTCCTCAGATGAGATGCTACATCCTGATGAGGGCTGGCCCATAGTCAGAAAAAAGCCTCTGTTCCCACCCCCATCTCTCAGGAGCCCAGGCCTCACAGGCCAAAGCCAAGCCTCCCACCACCACCTGTCCACCACTGCTGCCCCTCACCTCTGTGGCTGTTACTGACATGGCCCTACATTTTGTGATTACTAAGTTATGTGGTGCTTCATGGGGGAGGCAGCAGAGTGGTGAAAGGCCAGGCCTGGGCTTAAATCCCAGCTCCCACTCCACCTGCCTGTGTGGCTTTGACAAGACCCTCAACCTCTCTGAACCTCAGCTTCCCCAATGGGGAGGATAGGAGTCTCTCTTACATAAGCTTGTTGTGAGGCTGAAACAAGCCAGTGCATGCAGAGTGCCCAGCCCAGAACCTGGTGCAGGGTAACTGCTCTATAGGCAGCAACTGCTATTCCATTTGCTGCCAACAACCCTCCCTCACATTCCAGATCATCTTCTATCTCCTTTGCTCTCACCACAACCCCATTTGGAGAGGAGAAATCTGGGCAGCAGAGAAGACTAGAGGTTTGCCCAGGGTCACACGCACAGCCTGATCCCAAAATCTGGTGTATATGCTGTCCCTTCCATGACCACCCACAGCCACTAGGCAAGGGCTTCTCTACCAGCAACAGAGCTGAGACAGATGGGTCTGCAGAGAAGGGGGCCCTGGGCTGGGCTGTGAGGGGCAGAGGACTTGGGGCTCCCCCAGCTTTCAGCACAAAGACTGGAGCTGCTGCCGAGCAGGACATCCCCACCTCAGACCCCATCTCTCTCTGCAACCTTACTCAGCACACATGCTGCCAAAACCCTCAAAAGTGTGGGTGGTTTGTGTGTTAAAAGGTCCCTAGGTATTTGCAAGCAGATCCCACAATGAGATGGCAAGAGGGTGTACTTGAGATTGCTCTGTGAAAGACAGATGGATAAATCTGGCCAGGGAGGGGTTTGAGGGGGCTCAAATTATGAGATGCTCCAGAAGCCAAACATTTGGGATTGGATCTCTTCTCTTTTCTCTCATAGCCAGCCCAGTCTCACTGAAAGGAAGTTTTCACGATCTCCTACAGGCAACAATCTCCCCTAGAGTCCACTGCCAGCTGAGCAGGGACCCCAAATTTAAGCCATCTAAAATTGGACACAGCACCTTCTCCCAAACCTGTGTCCACTTCCCCTCCCTCCTAATCCAGATCTCTGAGCCCCCATGTCCCTCCAGTTCTTTCCCCTAAATCTCTCCCATCTCTGTCTGCTGCTCTCCACTCTATGGCCACTGCCCTGGTTTAGGCCACATGAACCATTGCCTGGACAATACAACAACCTCCTCTCTGCCAGATTCATCTTTCAAAATCTCCTCTTTGATGATCTAAGTTACTCTCTTGTTTCACAAACCTTCATGGTTCCCTATCACCCCTGCCAGTTCTCAACTGGGGGATGTGCCTCAGAATTACCAGGGTGCAGCTGGAAAATGCAGATGTCTGGGCCCTACTCCAGATCCCTTGATTCAGGTTCTCCAGAGTAGAGTCTAGGCATGGCTGCTGTTTATCAAGTGGCCATTTGGATGCCCACCAAAGGCTCCTCCAGCTCCCTCTACCTACCTAGAATATTTGAGTAGCTCTGACCTGATTCTTTCTAGCCTCAGTGTTCAAGTCTGTCAAAAGGGAGAGATGTGTAAGATCCTGAATGTAAGTACTAGGCATGAGGCTTGGCACACAGGATGCTCCTTGGAGCTTTGTCCCCAGTGCCTCAGCCAATGGGAGTGTTGGGGCAAGACCTTCCCTGCAGAGAGACCCTGTGGGCCTGGTCCCACCCTCTCCGTGTGCAGAAGGAGGATTCCATCACTGAGCAGTCCTTGCTGGCTCCAGAGCCTGTTTCCAATTACACCCACAGGCGGAAACCCCGCGGAGGCACAGCAACACCTAAGCCCCCGGGGCTGGCCTCTTCTGGAACATCTGATCCAGCCCAGGACATCACCGCCCACCTGCTCCAGCCCCTCCTGCTCCTCTGGCCCAGCTTCCACAGGCTTTGGCCTTCCCTCTGTCTTCGGGTTCCTGGTCAGCAGCGGACAGACGAAGATCTGCTTCTCACTGCCGGATGTAAGGAGGAAGTAGGGTGCCAACAGTCCTTTCACAGATGGGGAAACTGAGGTAGAGATGGGGAATTCTCAGCCACATTCCAAGGTCACACAGTGAAAAGAGGTCTCTAGTGCCATGCCTTGGTGTCATGTCCATCCCCATCTCCATGCTTGGCAGCCCCACAGAAATATCAGGGAAGCTGTGAGCTCCCCCTTCCACTCCCAGGCTGGACAAAGTACTTCCTTAGATGGAAACTCTGAATCCTGCTTAGAAGCGACCTTGCTATAAACACAAAATTAAAACGCACTGAGCAAGGAGCTGGCAGAAACCAGAGCTCTGTGGAGAGAGTTGCCCCTGTACCCTGTAACCCAGAACATATTGGGCAGGAGGGGAGGCTTGACCTCCCAGGGACAGAAGCTTGAGGCAGGGCTGACGTAACCCTTTAGATCCTAGACAGGCTCCAACCGCCCCCCCCCCACCGCCCCAGGCTAGACCCTCAAGGGCTCAATACCCTCCCTCTACCCAGGGCAAATAGGACAGGCTAGGAAAGGAAAAGGAAAGAGGGATTGTTATGGGGGAGGGAATGGGTGATAATGAAAAGAGCTCTCTCTGCAGAGCCAGCAGGAGTCTGCTGTGCTGAGGAATGTGGAGTAAATTCATCCATCACTTGGTTTTTATTTTTCCCAGCTGGCTGAAGGGGGGTGTGAGGGGGCTGTCTTGAGTGACCCAGCTGCTTCATCCTTCATACCCTAGGATATGCCTCCCTATCCCACCAGCCCTACCTCGCCTTGGGACAACTACCCCCCCCCTCTCCCCGCAAACTAGCAATGTTTGGCTGAGTCACTACATAAACAGGGGGCTGGGTTTTCTTTGCTTTTACTTTGTTTTGAATGTGAGCCCTCCCCCCACTCCCCGCCCCACAAGCTCCACAGCCCCCTGCATGGCTCAGAGGATGCCCAGGACCAAATATCCCTCCCAGCCAGAGAGATGAGAGGCAGGAATTGCTGCTCAGTTCATCTGGAATTTTCAGCTCAATTGTTCCCAGACCTGAGCCAGGTCAGGGAATCCTACGAGTCAGGGAGGCAGTTTTTCAGATGGGGGAACTGAAGCCTAAAGAGAGGCAGGGACTTGCCCAAGGTCTCACAGCCAAAGGATGGCAGAGGAAGCCCAGAACCTGGGTTTCCTGATTCCAAGCCAGCTGCCTTTCCCCCCTGAAAAATGGGAATGATATCTATTCCCTCCTTGCATCTGGAGCACATGGTGAGGACTGCAGCCCGTGTACTTTCGTGCCCTAAGCCAAATCTTCAGGCAGAGGGACTGTGGTTGCCCATGCTCTTCTACTGACTGAGTGGCTAGTGGCTTTTGCTCTTTACCTGCCTGTGGAGAGGGCAGTCCCACCTTCCACTACGGGAGAGGCTGGAGAGACATGGAGAGAAGCCCGTGAGCATGGGCCCTACCTCCTTCTCATGGCTCACTGTCCCCCAGTCCCTTCCTCACCAAGTTATTCCCAGAGCACCCTTAAGAACACCTCTGGGGAAGTGGATGTGGCTCAAGCGATTGGGCTCCTGCCTACCACATGGTCCGTGGTTCGGTTCCCGGTGCCTCCTAAAGAAGACAGTGAGCTGGCGCGATGGGCAGGCACAGCAAGCTGACACAACAAGATGACGCAACAAGACACACAAGAAGAAAAACATAATGAACGACACAAGAAAGCAGGGAATGGAGATGGCTTAAGCAATTAGACTCCTCCCTTCCACCTCGGAGGTCCCAGGTTCAATTCCCAGGTGCCTCCTAAAGAAACAAAAGAAGACAGACACAGCAAGTGTAAACAACGAGGGGGTAGGGAGAGACAAATAAATACTACTACCAATAAAAAAGAACACCTCTGACCCAGAACACCTGTCTGACCCTCAGTGTTGGTTCTCTCTGCATTCCCGATTGCACACCCTTTTGAGGTCCCTGGATAAGATTCCATAATCACAGTATCATTTACTGGGTACCTACTAGTCACCAGGTATTGTTCGAAGCATTTTACAGGCATGATCTTATTGAATCTAGAGATCTTCAACTGCAGGGAGTGGGTACTATTATTGTCCCCATATTTACAGGTGAAGAAATGGCGGCTCAGAGAGGAGAAGTCACCAATCCAAGGTCACCCAGCTATGAGTGCTGGAGGTGGGATCTGAACCCATGTCTGCTTAACACTAGAGCAGATTCTCTTAGTCACAACAGAGAATGGCTCAGGCCACTTCTGGAGACACCTCCTCCAGGAGATTCAGCCCATCCCTTGCAGAAGCACCAGGGGTCAGGCTAGGAACCAGCCCAACATGGCCTGAAAGCCTTGGCCCAGGCCTTCTGCAAACCTGGAATCCCTGGGTAGCAGTTACCCCCGAGTATGCCCCCACGTGGATCAGCCTCTGATAGAAAGCCTGAGCCAGTTCCCCATGCTCCCCCTGCCCAGCCCTCCTGGAAATCCCCTCCCTAGGCTAGGGACTGCATCTCCTGAATCTACGCCCCCTCCCTGCTTCCAAGGGCTCTCTTTTCCCTGATCCTGGGTTTCAGTACTGACCTACTCCCCGCACCGGACTGGGTCCCCTGCCCCTTCCTCAGTTTCCGAGTTCCCAGCACCCCTACCATCTCCCGCGCTTCCTCCCCCACGCGCTCCTCTCCTGGAATCCTGTCCCCTGCGGCTTCGCACCAAGCCCCTAGTCGGGTCTCCCCTCTCGCGGTTCCTCAGCTGCGGTCCGGGGGCACGCTCCTGGCCCCGCACACCCATGCACAGCGCCCCCTCGCGCCCGGCTCCCCGCAGAGCTGTGACCTGGGTCAGAGAAGCGTGCGTACCTTACTGTCTGCGTGCACCGAGCCGGCGAGCAGCAGCAGCAGCTGCAGCAGGAACAGGGGCAGCGGTCCCGACTGGGACCGTAGGGCGGTGGCGGTCATGGCGGACCCCGCACGGCGGGCACAGACGGCCCGGCGCGGACGCTGGGAAGCGCGGGCCGCACAACAAACTCAGCGCTGCCGCTGTCTCTGGCAGTCCCGCGCGACCCCCGCCTACACCGGGCTCTCCACCCGGTCCCCACCGCGCCGCCGGGGGCGGAGCTAGGGCCCGGGAGGGGCGAGTGGGGGGGGCACCCCGCCCCGCTCGCTTTCTGTGGGGCCTCCCCGCCACCCCGCGTCTCTTCAAAGGGCATCCTGCAAGGGTTCAAAATACGGGTCTTGTTCGAAACCCCCTGGAGCCCGGGAGATGGTAAGAGGAGCGTGGCTCCCCACACAGTCCTGTTCTGGCAGATGTGTCACCTTGGCGTGTTCCTTAATCTCTCTGAGCCTCAGTTTCCCCTTCTGTAAAATGGGAGGAGGAGGAGGGCTGGAGTGCTTTCTATTTGGAGTGGTTGTAAAGTTCGAATACGTGTTGTTTCCAGAGCAGACGCCCTTGCGCTCTCCAAGACCATACCCTCCTCTTGACCCCACCTTCTTTTCGCTTCCCACTGCTCAGACTCACCCTCCCTCCTGCATTTCTCCCTCTCTTCATCCAGGATTACTTCCATCAGCCCCCAACCATACTGCAATAGTCTCTCTCTTCACATCTTCCTCCCTCCCCATCCGCCTCTGCTCAGCATCTCATTTCTCTGCTCCTTATGCTCATCGTCTTCTTCAGGGGCCCTTCGTCCTTCACAACTTGACCCAGATGCCTTCTTGGGTCCCTGAGACCCCTTGTTCCCAAACCCAATCTACCCTCTCTGAACTGACAGCTCTTGATTATGCCATCTTCCCAAACCCTCTTCTCTCTAATTTTCTTTCCTAAAACCAGGCTCAGTTCCAGTCTCCCTTGCAGGCCCTTCTGCCTCTGCACACCTCTGGGGCCACACCCTCTTCTGTTCCCTCTCCACACCCCTCCCCTGAGCCCAAGACATCTCCACTTCTGTGTCTATTTACCTGGCCTTGTAAACTTCAGCTGCTCAAAAAAGAACTCTCATTTGTGTCCCGGATGTTGCCATCCCCACGCCTGGGCTGGCCCATTACTCTCAAGCACTTTCTCTGGTTCATGTTCTTCACAGAATCTCACTCTGAAACTGTCTTGCTTGTAGGTATATGCATTTCCTTGGGTTGTGCGTGCCTTCCCTTGTGGAGAGAAATAAGGCCACCAGTGCAGGCACTTTGTCTCTTCCCAACTTCCAGCTCAGTGATTCTCAGCATGGTCCCTGGTCCAGTAGCCTTAGCATCACCTGGGAATGTGTTAAAAAAGCAAATTCTAGGGGCCCATTACAAACCTACTGAATCAGAAACTCTGGGGGATGGGGCTCAGCAACCTGTGATTTAAAAAGCCCTCCAGGTGATTCTGAGGCCTGCTAGGGTTATTTTTTATTTATTTATTTTGTTTGAGGTACCTGGGGCCGGGGATTGAACCCGGGACCTTGTATGTGGGAAACCGGTACTCAACCACTGAGCCACAAAAGCTCCCCTGAGTTGTTTTTGTTTGCTTTTTGTTGTTGTTGTTAAAATTTTAGGACGCACTGGGGACCGAACCTGGAACCTCCCATGTGGGGAGCAGGCGCTCAGCCACTTGAGCTACATTCGCTCCCTGCTAGTGTTTGAGAAACAGTGACCTAGCACAAGGCGAATTAAAGAATAGTGTTCAGTATAAGTCAACTTCTTACATAAATAGAGATCACCCAGGGAGGTGTCAAAATCAGGGCTAGATTAATGTAAAAAATCAGTATTGCAGGTGTTCATATGTGCATAGATTATCTCTGGAAGGACACATAATAAACCAGTATGGTGGTTATCTCTAAAGAGGGGACTCTGCTGGCAGGAGAAAGGCTTACTTTCATTGAATATCATTTTGCATCCAGTGTGTCCTACCTATTCAAAAAATGGACAAAATGTAGTTAACACAAACAGATCTGGCAGGGGGTTCCCTTTCCCAGCCTTTTCTCCTTGCTATAGTTTGCTGTCACTGTCTGGCTAAGCGAAGAGCAAGGCTGCTGTGTCACCAGAGGAACACTGTCCCCTGCTGGCCATTCCTCCACATCACACAATGATCTCCACTGGCTTCTTCCTTTTCACCCTTTTCTTCTGACCCCAACCCCCTCTCAGTCATCTCCAATTACAATGGTTTCTCTTAGTTCAAGTGCCAAGCTCCAGACTGGCCTCAGGACCTTTGCACAAGCTGTTCCTTCTGCTGGAAACTCTTCATAATCCCTTGCAACCTAGTCTGACTCACTCCTACTCATCCTTCCCATCTTATTTGAGCACTCCTTATCCCAGTAAGCCTCCCCTGACTACCACTACCCACTAGCCTGAGCCCTGTCACACACTCCCATAGCACTTGTAACTCTCAGGGTGCTCTCGGTTGCAGAACTTATGAGCTATTGTGAGTTTGTGTGATTATTTGATTAGCGTCTACTTCTTCCAACAAAGGGCAAGGTCCCCATGATGGAGCTGTTTTCTTAATTGTGTACCAGTCTGGAAATGCTTGTCTGTCTGCCTCTGGTCTCAGGACTACCCCTGCCCCCTTATCATTTCTCCTCATCCTTAAATACTTTCCTTTCCAGTTCTTCTGTCATAAGTCCTGCAGGTAGTGGGAGAGTCTTTTTCATCTCTCTCTCTCTCTTTGAGCCTGTTTCTTCATTTATAAATTGGGAGGATTTGACTTCTCAGGATTGTTGGGGGGCAATGCAGAGAAAAGGCCCCATGGTAGGTGCCAGATTCATAGTGGGTGCCCACCTCACAGGGCCCTATATATTGGGACAATGGCCGGAGTATCAGTACATAGTCACTTCCCTTGCCTTTCTCAGCTTTGTGGTAGCTGACTCCGCCCAGAAACATTTTTCAGAAGAAAAGTGACTGGGAATTAGGAACTACTCTTTAAATAACATTAGTAACAGTTCTCATTTATTAGGCCAGACTTTATATTAATTATTTTGCATGCATTATCTCATTTATTTCTCATAACAATCATGTGGGGTAGTAACTATTATTATTACCTCTCTCCCATTACAAACCAGGACACTGAGGCTCAGAAGTAGCGTGCCTAAGGTCATACAGTTATAAAGTAGAAAAGTCAGATCTGCTGTTTATTCATTCTTTCACCTACTTGGTAATCATTTATTGAGTATCTACTATATGCAGGCCCTGTGCTCAACATTGGGGTTATAATGATAAGAGTGAGAATTAAGGGATTTGACTAATCAGGGAGATCAGGGAAGGCTTTGGAAGGAAGGAACAACAAAGCTGGAGTCTGAAGGATGAGCAGGAGTTGCTTTGGGGGCCTGACCTTTTAGCTGAACTCTTCTGCCCATCTGCCTTAGAATTCTCATCTGCCACTGAAACCCCAGGGCTGCAGGAGGTTTCTGCAGTGCCCTTTAGCCCCTAATTGGATCTCCAGGGATGAGAAACTCACCACCTCCAGAGGCCTATGATGATAGAAAGGGAAGTTCTGGCCCAAGGAAGGCCACGTGGTCCTGACACAGCTTAGTACCCAGAGCTGAGGGAATGGCCCAGAGGACCCCTCTTCTCATCCCCACTCCCCTCAGGTTCTTCTCTGGAGGCTGAGGGGAACTTTTGTTGAAAGGGCCATCTCCAGAATCATTTCTCCCTGCCCTTGGGAGGTGTCAGGCCTCTGGTGCTGGGGAATGGTATTAGAGAAGCAATCACCAAGAGATCAGTGGGCATAGATCTCAACACAGCCATGTGGGAGTACAGAGGGTATCTAGTTATCCCTTGGTGGAAGATATTAAGGAAGGCACCCTGAGTAGATGATACTTGAACAGGATCTTGAAAGATGAATAGGAGTTTGGGAGTTAGATGGGCAGAGCAGGCAGCATTCCAACATGGAGGAGGCAAGGGTTCAGGCTATGGTGTCTGACCCACCGGGGGCTGGAATCCTTCTCACTGCTGGATGACTTCATCAGTGTATGATAAAGACGATATTGGAGCTACCTCATAAAATGGGTGTGAAGATTAGGTGACAATAACGTTAATGTAAATCTCTTAGAACGGCTGGCAGATTAAGGATGAAACATTGGTTAACCAAAGTTGGTAAGGAATAGCCAGCCGCAAGTGCAGGGAAGTGGTGTAAATCATTCAGCGTAACAAGCGGGGAAAGAGGTATGGTGAAAAATGTGGGCAGGGGTCGGGGAAATGCATGTCAGGATGAGGATTTAAGAGAGGAAAAAAAGCAAGCGACAACATAGACACATAGACAAGCCAACGGAGTGGTGGGAGATAGGGAGGATACACTGATGGCCAGTGAGGAAGCGGCGGGATAACCTGGTAGAGACAGGCAAAGCACCAATGTTCTTGTTCTTTGTCTCCAAGCAGGCCAGGTAGGGCTTAGATTCTGGCGGCAGCCACGAAGAGGCTTTCCCTGAGAGGGTCGAGGAAAGCGGGCGCCCGATCAGGTTCCAGAGGCTGGTGGCCGCGCGCCACCTGGTGGCTGCGGGAAGTGGATTCGGCCGTGGGCAACTCAGACGTCGCAAAATCCCGAATTGCGGGAAAGTGAGGCGCGGAGCAGGGATCTTCCAACAGGACCCTGTCCCTACTCCTCCTTTATTTTACAGATAGCGAAACTGAGGAGAAGGGAAGGCGAGCGAGGCCGAGGTAACAAGCCTCTCTTAGATGTAGAGCTTCAAGTCATCTGGAGGTGTTTTTAATGGCATTAATGGTCCCATTTTTTGGTTTGCCCATCTGTTCTATGGACAGGGAGGGAAATGAAAGACGAGGAAGAGAAACTTTAGTATTTCCCGCCCACCCGGAGGTAAAGGCTTTAAAGACTTCCCCGGAAAGCAGAGTTTTATAGATCCATTTGCATACGAACGCAGTCCCTTCAGTTAAACGCCAGTCCTTTAATCTCCGGTCCAATTTGCCGCGGCCCGGCGTTGGAAGGCCCTTCCGATTACCTCTAAACACCGCCCCCTGGGAGCCCCGCCTACAGGGCTGGGCTTCGTTGCACGTGCACAACCGGTTCCTTTACGATCCGCCTCCTAGGGAAGAGTCATTGTCGGGATGGGGGGATAAGAGGAGTCGAAGACACGCCTTGACCTTGTATTAACCACAATAAGCGCAATCCCTGAAGTTATCACTTATTAAATATTCGCTAGAAATATTACTAGGGTTTTTGATATCTATAAGTCTTGACTTTCCTGTCTTATGACTGCTTATATAGCCTGCCACCCCTTCAGTTGGTGGGGTCCCGCGTGGTCGGCATCGCCGGGTGGACTCCAAGTCCCAGCGTGCTCCGCAGAGCCGTGCGTGGCAGCGACGCATGACGTCAGGGGAGGGAGCTGGCCAGTGCTGAGGGGGCGCGGTGCGCAGGGGCGCGGAGCCCGGCGGCTCGCGGCCCAGAGAGCGCGGTGGCCGGGAGCCCGCCGGCCCCTGACAGCCCCCTCCTCCGGCGGACGACCACGACTACGACGACGGCGCCGGTTATGGCGGAGCAGCGCACCCAGCGCGGGCCCTGAGCACCACCGCATGGAGCGGGACGAACGGCCGCCCAGTGGAGGGGGAGGCGGCGGGGGCTCGGCGGGGTTCCTGGAGCCGCCCGCCGCGCTCCCTCCGCCACCGCGCAACGGTGGGTGAGGGGCCCGCAGAGCCTGGGCTAAGACCTGGCCCCCTGTCCCCGACCCCAGAGACCCCCCCCTTCTCACCCTAAGAAGCTGCAGCTTCTGAGGACCCTTGCCCCGTGTCGCACTGGCCTCGGGTCCCCTCAGTGTGGATCTTCCCCTCGGGTCGTTCTCAGAGCTGACCCTCCCTCTCCTTGTGCGTCCTCTTCAAAGTGGACCCTCCTCCTCCCTCCTCGTCCCCCTTAGTGCGGACCCTCCCCCGGCCGGGTCCTCTCCATAGGGAGCTACCCCGCCAATACCCAACCCCGCGTCCCCACAGCGCGTACCCTCCCCTCCTCCACTGTCCCCTCAGCGCGGATTCCCCCCGCCATTCCCGTCCGCAGTGTGGGCTTTTCCTCCCCCTCGGGTCCCCTCTGCGCAGGGCTTTTCCCTCCTCCCCGCTACCCCCCGGGGTCCTCTCTGCGGGACCTCCCTCCCCCAAAGGATCCCTTCAGCGCCGAATCCTTCCCTCTCCCCCTAGTCCCCTCCCTGCCCCGCGCTCCCCCACGCGGGTCCTTGACCCCTCTGCGGACGCCCTCACCCTGCGGACCCACCGCCACACCCTCGGAGCCATTCATTCTCTCTGCCCCACACCATTCTAGAGCGCTTCCCGTGCTGTCCCCTTAACACTGTGAGCCTCACCTCTGCGCGGTCCCCAGTTTTTGTTTTTTTATTTCCTTTCTCGGACCCCTCCCCCCGGTTCCTTACCCCCCTCTCCACTCTCCCCCTGCGGCCCACCCTCTGCCTTCCCCCCTGCTCAGCCCTTCTTCCTGTTAGACGACCTCTTTCAGCTAACTCAGCTCTCCGACCTGGTGCTCGGGACACCTGCCTCTTAGTACCTCCCTTTCCCCGCTTCTACCGGCCGGACCCGGTCAGCACTTGCCTAACCTCAATTCTCTTTCCTTTCCGGATTCCGGACCCTAAGGCCTTGAGAATTCCTCACCTGGCCCGGCCCTTCCTCCAGCTCTCCCCCAGCCTCCACGCCCGGGCCAAGTCCTCAGGTTCCTCCGGGTTGTCTCGGGGCCACCATACTCGTCCTCCTCCCGCTTACTCCTTCTCTCTGCGGGGTGTTTTATTTGTATCTGTTTGATATTTCCCCCCTCGGTGTTTCCGCGGAATGTTTTTATTGGTAACGTGTAAGGAGCTTTTGTGAGGTCGTAAAAGGTGAACTTTTGAACTTGGAAAGCGCCCTGGAGCAATTAGCGCAGCGGATAGCCCCGGGAGGCCTGCATTACAAAGGGTGCTCGTACCCGTCGGCAAACGCTTGGGCTGCAAACCCGATTTATTTATTTATTTGCCCTGCCTTCCACCTTTCACATCTCATTTCCGAATAAAGGGCAGGCTTTCGGAGATCCGTGCCTCCTCCTCTCTCTACGCCATAAACTCTCAATTCTCTGAAAGATCTAGGAACGAACTGTGTCTGTCTAACAAGTAACAGATTTCAGATTGAATGCAAACACCCGGGACAGTTAGGAGGCACTAAAAATTAATTACTTCAGCAAGAAGTTTCTGAACCACGACAGTGTCCTGGCAGGTGTGAGGAAAGTAACCTGCAAATATGTCACTTAGGCGCTCAGTTGCTGAGTAAGTGAGGAGCTACAGAAGGGGAGAAATATTGGGATGGATCTGTGTCTCCAAACATTTATTAACTCGTCAAACACTTATTGCTAATTTAGCGGAGCTGGTGTTTGGTGGTGGTGGCTGTTGCTTTTAACCAGTTAAGGGAAAAGTCTTATTTTGAAGAAAGCATGGTAACTTCACTTGATGTTGCTAACCAAATAGTGACATATTTTGAAAGCTTTTGCCCTTTTTTAAGATGTGTATGATGTGTGTATCTAGGTGGCCGGCTGTCCCATGGGCTGTCTTTGGAGATTAATTTCCGAATGTGAACATGTGAATATATTTGAAATTGATAAAATACGCAGTCACAAAAGAAGACGACCTTTGTCTCTACCAGTTAGCGTAGAAGGAAACAGTATTTCTTTAATGCAGGGGTTCTTAACAAGGGGTCTGTGAGCTTGAATTGAAGTTCAAAAAAACATTATTCTTGTGGGGACGTGTTGGTCTGGGTGTGATATATTATTAAATAATACACAGTATAGTGTGGACTTAGTAAGGGGTCCGTGGTTTTCACCTGACTGGGAAAGGGGTCCATGGAACAAAAAAGGTTAAGAACCCCTGCTTTAATGCTTTTGACAAAGGGCAAAGCATTTCTTTAATGCTTTTGACTTTTTAAGCTAGTTTGTGTGAAGATTTCGTTTGTTATTAAATGTGTACGATGTAAATCTTGATCTAAATTTACCTTGCTGATTTCTTACCCAAGCCTCAGATCTATCTTATAGTCTATATTAGCTATATGCATGTCCATAATGCTTTCCCATGTGTAAATACTTCCTGTACCCACCTATGCGTAAGAACAAGATGATGGGTTTTACTGCAGGCATTACTTTCAGTTCTACTTGAGAATAATATTGTTGAAAGGGAATCCTAGGAATTGCATTTGTTTTTAATTATTCATTAGTGCATTTTAAAGAACTTAATGGTAATTTTAACTCTTAATCAAATTTCCCATTTATAGTCATTTCCTCAATTGGTCAAACCATTTTAAAAGGTTAGTGAGTAACCCATTTGGGCTAAGGTAGCTTTAATATTTTATCAGTCCAATTTAGTGCTACAAATATTTCCTTTTTGTTGGAAACACAAGGGGAGCTTTTGGTAGAAGAAAATAAATGAAATATTTGACTGCTGTGGGATTTTATTTTTCAGTGTAAAAACTATCATTGTGCACTGTTTTTCAGTTTATGTTCATTAGCTTTTATGAACTTACCATGCTTACAGAATTATTCTCTCCCCCTCCCCCAAAAAAGTTTACCTTTGAAATGATAGGGACATTTTTTTTTTTGCTTCCTCATTGATGTTTTTTTTCCAAAAGTAAAGGAAAGTAGAGAAAATGAATTCTGCTTTTTATCGTAGTAAGTGATTTTCATTTTGAATGAAATATTTGCAATAGATAACTATCTAGATAGAAGGTCTTTTGGTTTATGTCATGAAGAAATAAACTGGAGGTGGAATTTTAGAAATGTTTTCCTACCAGCAACACCCTTGATGCTGAATTTACGATCTTTTAAATGGTTATTATTCAATCAGAACTGTTACCAGACTTTTGCTGCACCAACACCCTTCCAAGAATTCCCTGTGCTGACTCTGCTAGATATTTTTAGTTGTTGTTTGTGGGTTATTATATATATATATATATATATATGTATGTATAAAACAAACGAACTAATTTAGTTCCCTTTTGGGGTTTCAAAGGAAAAGGAATGATTTGAGGAAGCATTTGCTGCATATTGCTTTTGTTCGTTTTATTTTAAGAGAATGAGGGAGTAGACTTAAATATTTAAAGCAAAGGAAGATTATACACCATTTCAAGTAATTAAAAGCATATTTTATATAATTACACTTTGGAGGAAATGGGGGGGAGTTCACCAAATAGCATGACTTTTTTCCTGCTATGATCATTGCTATCCAAATGTTTATCCCTGTCAATAAATTAGCACATTTTTTTTCCTGGAAATTTAACTTTTTCAGGTCTGTGACTTTTAGATTTAACTTGATTCTGTATCACCTCAGAGTTTTCTGCTTTAAAAAGTAATGCATACACACACACACAAAAGTAATGCATAGTGTAGTACTGTTCTCAGATACAATCAGCAGTTTTTTTAATTGGGCTATGTGACCTCCAAAGAACACTTAAATCGGCCATGAATAGATTCACTGGTGATTTTGAGCAGCTGAGGGAGAGATGACTACACTTCCAATCTCAGATGTATATAATCCATCAAATTCTTTCTGAGCATTTCTGGTCCATGTAATCAAAATACGATCATGACATGTTTTCTAATCTATAAGTCATTCTGAATTCTATAACAAAATGGTGTTTATATGCATTAGCTCATGAGAGGAAATTAGATGGGTCGGAGAGAGGGAAGCTAATGAAAAAAAAAAACTGCTGGTAAATTTCCTAAAATATGCCTAAATCAAGCATTTCCATATTTTTTAAATAATTTCTTGATTTCTTAAAATTTCCCCTTTTTCCTGGGGTTATGGTGCAAAGGTAGAAAGTGGACTTTAGATTAAAATACCAAATTTTAAGATAATGGAGGATGGTGGGTAGGGATACCAACTGCTGCTGTAATTTTGGTAAAGGACGTTTTTTTTTTTTAAAGATTTATTTATTTTATTTTATTTATCCCCCCCTTGCTGCTTGTGCTGCTGTGTCCATTCGCTGCGAAGGACGTTTCTTACAGCAATTCTAGTGCTTGTTGTGTAAGTTGACTTTAAATTGCTAATGATACTTAGAGATTTTGGGGTTTGGGGCTGGGTTAGTGAGTTTCACTTTGCATTAAGACACCATTATTTCGTTTACAGCTAAGTAGATATTTGTTTGTATTGAATAAATTGGTCCATTAATGAATTGTACTCAGATGGCAATTTATGGCTTCAGAATTTCAAGAAGTCAGGATTGATCCTTCCACATTAGGAGACTTAGTTGTCAGCAAGCTCATCTAGCTCTTGGGAACCTTCTTATATTTTTCATTTCTTATGTTTACCTTTGCATTGCAGGCAAGCTAAATGACACTTCTCTATTCAGTATTTTTTTTTTCCATGTATTTAATTAAGAGTAAATTTTACATTTTTGGTCACATCTATTAAAAGTAGGACAGTAAAAGTACCTTATTTTGTGTGAATCAGATTCCATTTATCTTATATGTGAAAAAGGGTCAGTCAGAAAAATCAAAGTTCTGAATCAACAGATAAACAAGGTTGCATTTCAGGAAAGAATAAAAATGTCTTTTGAAACTGTTTTAAACAAAAGTTAGCTATCTAATATTCCCACACAAGTAGCCTTCCAATATACCCAACTCTTCAAAATACTTTGAAAGCATATCCAAAATCAGCAAGTTAAGGAAAATGTTTGCTTTCAAATTTTTATAATCTTAAAGTCAACTTTTTTTTTAATTTAAAATTTTTTTATTTTTAAGTTTTTCCTGACTCAGATAACTTCTTAAGGATTTGCTACTGAGCAGGTAATTCTTTCTGGTATTGAATTTTTAACACCCTGTTAGAGCAGAAGTTTCAGATTCAGCTGAACTTAATCTTAATTTTAGAAAACATCTCGCGCTAATTTTGAAATGCAATATTTCTAGAATCAAGCTCAGTCTTCTCTTTATTATTTGTTTTCCAACACAGTTTGTCTTTACAAAAAAAAAAAGGCTATAGGTAATGGAAAATTATAAGAAGTAAACTATTGTGAGATGTCTAAATTGCTTTTCAGTGTGGTTTAGAAATAACTACAGAATGGAGGACTTTATTTGAAAGAATAAAATATTTCTTACTTTATTTAGTCCTACATTCTTTATTACCTGTTGTTAAACAGCAGCTAGCATAGAACATCTCAAGAAAAAAGCTTTTTTTTTTTTGCTGGTTCTAATTATTTGAATAAGACTTTAGTAGTGTAACCTGGTAATTCTAATTAACGGTGATTTAGTTTGGGAGCAGACCAGGATTTCCTCAGCTGGCTGTTGGGGAGCTGAATTGCTTTCTACCCCGCCCCCAGCTGCACCAAATCTTTTGATCCCCAGGCTACAGAGTTTGTTATTTGAGAACGCACACTGAGAGAAAATAAGTTGTGAAAATAGCCTACTTTGAGGCTTCACTTGCAATTTGGAATTTTTGTTCTTAAAAAAAATTATAGGAATATTGACCCCTCAACTTTTTATCTTGAAGGATAAAATTGACCAACCTCTCATGTTTAAGGACATTCCTGAGTTTCTTTAAAATTACATTTCTTGCTTAAAAATTGTGGAGCTGTATTTAAATATTTACAATCATGATTTCAAAAGAGAAACTATTCTAATTATAAATTCACAAGAAGCATTCAAGTGTTTTGAATTTCTTGAGGGAGGGGTACGTCTTTGGAGGAAAAAAAATTAATTTTTGTGCTCTGGAAATATTTTCATTCAAGGTAGTTTGTGGCATCTCCATCAGTATTATGTAAGTAAAAAAGAGAATAACAAATTCCTATCTTATAGTAAATAAATTCTACAGTTTGTTATATTAAGAATTAACTTTACACAGTATCTTCAAACGAGGCCTTTGGATCCTAATTGCAAACGCTACACCCTTCAATTTGTTGTACTAGAGAAGAAGCTATTCAAGCATAAACCACAGATGGCAGTAGTAGTATATTTTTCCATTTTCTGGACCGATTCTTGCCGTTAGGTTGGTGTCAGTTCTACGGACATTGTTGATAAGTCAGCTGGCAGGTGTAATGTTTCCAAAACCAATTCCCTAGATAGCAACATGTAATGTATTCTGGAAACAAATCCAGGCATTTGATTTGTAGTTATACTCTGCGGGTGGTTTGAGCTAGAATAGTGGCATTGCTTTCACTGCCTAAGTGAGAAATTATAAAAAGAATTGGTAATAGTGATAGAGGGAATTTTTATAGTAATAAGCTAGAGCATATTGAACTGTAGTGGTGTTATCTCTGTAAGAGATATTTGCTTGAACAACTATTAGCATTGGAAACAGTTTATAATTCATTAAAAAATATACTCAAGAACCATAATTTGGTAGATAGCCTTCTCAGTCTTGTGTTTTCAACTCCTTTTCACCACAGTTATATGAAGTTAAAGTGTTAAATTTCATAAAATCATGGAATTTCAGAACTGTTTATAAAAGCAGTTCAGAGGTATATGATCAGGTTCTGCTTGCTCTTCCAATCCATCATTGCATTGCCAAAATTTCTCTTCTGTTTTTTTCCTCTAAAAATATTGATTGAAATAATTAAACAGATTCTTTAAGTTCCTATGATATTTTATCTACGATAGTCCTTTGAGTCCAAAAGAAACATCTAAGGTATAATCCATAGTTTTAAGACCCAAGAAACATTTCAGTAATGAATCTATGACCTACATAAGGGACAGACTGATTCAGTGAAGGGAGCTAGCTTAATCTATATCTAATTTTCATTTTCAAAATTAATTTGATTTAATTCATATGCTCATTTCAGTCCTGAAGCTGTATCACCTTGGAATAATTGAAAATTCAGTCTTGACCATTTTTGCTAATTCCTTATGTTTTACTGGATCAGATGCAATGTTCTTTTTGTTACAGTTAACAAATGAATCATTACTTAGTTGGGTTGTATTATTTTCTATCATCCATCATTTGTTGACCATTCATTACTGGATTGTTTGTTTCAAGCTCACTCTCTACCCATTTATTGAGTCCTTAAATTTGTTATTTACTTCAGTATCTAAATGGGTGGTTTTCAAAGTGTGGTCTGTGAACCTCTGGGAATCCCTGAAACTCTTTCAGGAGGCTCTGGAGGTCAAAACTTTTTTTTGTGGTAATACTAAGAAATTATTGGCCTTTTTTACTGTGTTGACGTTTGCACTGATGTTGCAAAAACAATGGTGGTTAAAACTACTTTTGCCTTAGCAGAAATCAAGATACCAAACTGTACTAGTAGTTATACTCTTCATCTCCATGCAGTCGCATGTTTTTTTAAATAAAATTTTATTGAAGTATATCATTCATACATGAACATACATAAACAATAAATGTATAGTCAAATTTGTGAATTTACAAAACAAACATGCATGTCATCATACAAGGCTCCCATACATCTCCTCACCACTAACACCTTGCATTGTTATGAAGCCTTTGTTACAAACTATGATAAAGCATTGTCAAAATATCACTACTAACTATAGCCCATATCTTACATTTGGTGTGTTTTTCCCCCAGCCCACCCACTCACCCACCCAAGTATTAACACCCTATATTAGTATTATATGTTTGTTATCGTTCAGAAGAAAACATTCTCATAATTGTCCTGTTAACCATAGCTCATCACTCACCACTGGATTCCCTGTGTTATACAGTCCCATGCTTTGTACAGTCTATTTAAAGTGTACACTCAGTGGTTTTCATTTTCATCAGAGTTGTGCTGTCATCTAAATTTTAGAACGTTTAAAGAAGAGTATTCTTACATTTATACTATTAACCACAATCTTCGTCTACTACCAAAATCACTATTATACATTCCCTTGATGATTCTTCAGTTTCCTTTCAATTGACATTCTTCCACAGACTAACCCTTTTTAAAAGCCATTTTTACTTAAGAATATCCTTGATGAGATAGTAAAAATTATTACTTTTATTAAATCTCATCCCTTGAGTACATGCATTTTTAATATTCCGTGTGGCAAATTAAGTACACACAAAGCATTACTGCTGCATACAAAAAAAAAAAAAGGATGGTTATTTTAAGGAAAAGTGCTTGTGTGATTATGTTGTGAGCTGAACTAACTGCTTTCATTTTTCATGGGATACCATTTTTACTTGAAAGAACAATTGACAGACTATGGTACAGACTTGTGTATTTGGCAGAGCATTTTTCTTGAAAAACAACTTGTCATTCCAAAGAAAATGGACATTTAGAACTTTGGAATACTTGTACCTGCCACTATGAGCTCAAAGGCTTCCCAATACTTAAGCCTTTTCTGATGAGATAGATGATGATGCTAACAAATATGAATTTTTGATATTGTATGTGTCAACAATTAGAGGATCTTCATACCTCAGTGAACCAGAATTTTCTTAATGACCTATACATGATGTTGCAAAATCTTGTATGGGTAAAAGACCTGTTCAAGATGTAGGATAAGATAGTCCAATGGATTTTAAGGTAACAGAATGTACAAAGTTCATTAATATGGTTTTAGACTCCACATTGAACTAACCTTTAAGAAACCACCACTTACTGAGAGACCTGATTTTCTGCCTGTATATTAACCAAAACAATATATTACAATACATTTAATGCAGAAGCAGATAGGAGAGAGTAGCTGCCAGAATTAAGTCAGCCATTAAAGAGATTAGTAAAAATGTAAAACAATGCCATTCTTTTCACTAATTTTGTTTTATTTTGGAAGGTATTGTTATTTTTTCAGAAAAATATGTTATTTATATTAACATGTAATAGTTTTATTGTTAGCTTAAAATGAATTAATAAATATTTTTTGAGTTTCTTAGTTTTATTTTCCAATATGGTAAATATTGATAGAAATAACCCACATAATATTAGGTCCTTTAGGTCCTCAATCATTTTTAAAATGTAGAAGGGGTCACGCAAATAAAAAATAAGAGAGACCACGCAAATCAAGATATGTGAGAACCCCTGGTCTAAACCAACCAACTTAATGTGTAAGAAGATGTTGACTTCACCAGATACTGTTCTTAGTACTTTTTAACTTTGGGTTTTCCTCTCCTCTTCCCTTCTCCTTCCTTTCTCTCCTCCTCCTCCTCCTCCTCCTCCTCCTCCTCCT
>JAQZBX010041110.1:0-22419 GCA_029593785.1 Cabassous unicinctus
TGTCTGCTTATCTCCCCTTTGCTGTGAGGTCCTGCTGCATCAGCCCACCGCACCATGCGGGCCAGCTGGCCTGCCCTCACAATGAGGCCCCGGGAAGCGAACCCGGGACCTCCCATATGGTAAACGGGAGCTCTATCCATTGAGCCACACCCGCTTCCCTGATTGAATTATAATAATTAAATTAAATTAAATTTTACTAATTAGCTACATAAATTAGAACCCACTTCACTTGGTTTGTTTGGAATTTAATGCTTATGTCTGTACTTTTTATGAGTTTGATTGTGTTATAAATGAATAAAAATAGCTGACAAGGTTAATTTGTATTTTTCCTGGGCAATATTTCCAGAATTTTGGGATGTCGCAATGGCATTATATATGGTTCAGTGGAAATAGCTTATAGTGTGGAGTCAGGGAAATCTGGGCTTGAATCCTGACTCTGTAAATAACTGTGCGAGTTCTATCATGTTGTATTTTTAACAGGGAATGAGTTACCTCATATATACAAGGACTTTAATATTTTAAGCTTGCAAATAGCTTTGTAGATAATGCGAGGTAATGGACAAAAAATTTCAATCCATTAATAGCTACTTAATAATACATGGTAGCTGCTATCATATATTTCTTTCATCTAAAGTTTGATGTTTATAAAACTGTTCTCATGGGTGTCTTAAAACATACTTTATGTTTTAAAACTGTATGAGAGTTGAGGAAATGGTTTTGAGCTTTCCAGAATCATTATGTATTTTTTAAAATTTAAGATCTCTCTATATTTTTCTTTCTATCCTTATCCTGTTACAGAAAAATTAGCTACACATAAACACAGTCTAATATCCTGAAATATTTCTTAAGAGAAATGCCGTTGTGAAGATCAGCTTGATGAAGTCACTAAACATCAACTTTTTCCCTATCATTTCTCTAGTTCCATGTAGTGAAATAGATAGTTTCACTAATGGGATATCTGTTTATATGGTATACCTTCATTCATAAATCACTTTCTAATCTATAGACAGAATCAGAGACATCAACAGTTGTCAGGAAAGTCTATCAGCAAGATTTTCAGGAAAGTTAAAGGGAAAAAACACTTATTTACTAACATAGCAAAGGCAGAATGTAAAGAAATATATGAATTTTTACGACACCTTAAAATATAGAATAACAAGCTTCTTTGAGTTTAATCTCAATAGAATTGATTTTATGTATTTAATTGTTTTGTTTTTGTATAGTTAGTGCCAGGTAACAAGCATATATGTAATTAAAAGAAGAAACACATAGCTTATGATATGTGGAGCCCAATCATTGCCCAATTTTTAAAGATAATAGTTGGTTTCTGTTACTTGCCATTGATTGTGTTTCATATAAATAAAATTTGTCACATTTCAATTTTATGCACCCTAAACATAAAATTAATACAAAATAATTTTATGTAGCTCTTAAATAAGTACTGTGCCATGATACCATGTTCATATAGTGGAGCAATTTGAGCCTAAAAATATTGTTCCATTTTATTAATCTTTTAGTTGGAATGATGACGTCATTTTGCAAGGTCACACTATCCCTAATTCTTAAACCAGTGATTTTAATATAGGGTCTTAGCAGCCAAATATAATGTTCTTATTGTTTTCATAATTGTTGTCTTCTCTCATAGATGACAGAGAAGTGAAGTTTAGAACTGTGATATATCTGAAATTTCTTTTATGTATGTCAGTCAAGTATACTTTCTAATGGACTTTTTAAAAAGACTTCTTACTGGAACACTTTTCAAAATGTATTTGAATACCTTTGTTTCCTTTCACTATAGAGTTAAAGGGAGAGAAAGAGAGAGAAAGAGAAAGAGAAGAAAGAATGTGTAGTTGAGAGAATGAATGAGGACTATTATTAATAGAAATATATATTTTATGGCGCACAATGCACTAAATCACACTTGTATTAATATTTGATTTATTTTATTTCATTAATATAGGAATTCAAATTACAAGAGAAATTATTATATTTATGTGTATGTTCCTCTATGTGTAATATGCATTGTGTCTGGATTTGCACAGAAATCAGAAATTACATTAATTATATATACATATATATTTTTATACTTGAATTCTCTAATGATAAAAAGAGCAATTTCAGTTCCCTAGCCCCATATTTACCTTGCTATTTACTCTTTTTATTTGTCTTCCACATAGCCACATGTATGTGATAACCTTTCATGGTGAAAATGACATATGGCTTTCTTCTCTTTCTAATTGTAGTTTTAAACTGAATTCTTCATTCTCTTCTTGATAGAGAATCTCGAAATGACAAAACTGTGGTGTGCCTCAAATCATGAATAAAATCATTTGTAAGTCACTGAATGGAGCCCATCCTAGTGCACGGCAGATATTTCATTCCATTAAACCCTGGAAAACACTGGTGCCAATTTCTTAAGATTGAGTCAAACACTTCAGTCTATATAGTAGCAAATGAAAAACAAATGTCATTATGCTGGAATATAATGCCTAAACGTGCTGGACCCATTACTTTATTTCAATCATTGAAGCGTTCTTTCCAGATGTTATTACCTCATTAATATTTTGCTTTTGTGTTTTAAGTTTAAACATTTTTTTTTTGTTTATGCACTTTTCGCTTTTTTTAATACAGGTTTTTTAACAGAGAATTTGTGCCGTTACAAAGCAAGCATGCATTTTGTGCACAGTTCCCATACATCATTTTTCCAGCAGCAGTTTATATTGTAGAGAAAAATTTATCAGAGATTATGGAAGAACATTAGACTATTACCAATAATGATGGTCCATATCATACATTTGGTATATTTTTCTATGCACCTCTTATTATTATCACCCTGTATTACTAGTGTACATTTGCATTAATTCATAAGAGAATGTTCTCAAATTTGTACTGTCTGGAATATCCATCTCAGCACTTTTTAGAAATAATGAGAAAATGCATAGAGAATTACATTTACTTGCAGAGGCAAAAATGAGCAACTTATTGTTATGTTTTCAAGAAAGAAAAATGAAAAAAATAAAAAAAAGTATTGCACTATTTTTTATGATACACAAGGTGCATTTACATTGAGAATATTTAAAAATTACTTCAGAAGAATTAATGAAACGAGTTAATTGCCAGGAAAGGACACATAAAATGGTTTGGTGTGAAATGATTTTCCTGGAAGAGAAGTTGAAATGTATATCTAACATTGTAACTTTAGTCACATGGGAATATTTTTAAATGACATAACTTTCACCTTGATTTTCTTCTTTACATTTAACACCATCTTATGAGGTATATGTGATTACTCCAATTTTTAAGTTATGATCATGTCAGTAAAGATATTAACATGCTGATTGTAGAAAATTTCAAACTAGTATTCAGGTATTATAATCTACTGTAATATATTTAGATACAGAAACCTTGACATTCACTTTTAACAGAAAACAACCCATTGGAATTAATTAGTTTTCCATTTTAACATGGCAAATTCAGGCAACAAATGAATGAAACCATGACTTCCTTTTAAATATACAGGGAACTGCATCCACTTGGGGCCAATTTCTTCATCGACATCTATCTATTCACTCCCTATTACCATATGTCCTTCTAAGAAGCGGACATGTGGATATAATTGTTTGAACTCTGTTTCACCAGATAGTGTCTTACATACCTAAACATATAAACTGAGATGTTAGAGTTACCATTGGATTTGGATACTGTATTAGTCAGGGTTCTCTCAGGAAACAGAATCAAGAGGAGATATCTATCAATAATATAAAATTTTATAAGGGTCTGTCTCATGACCATGGGAATGTACAAGTCCAAGGAAAGGTCCTTGATGAGATTCTGGGTGAAGCTGGCTGTCCAAAGACGAGCTGGGAAATTGTCTCTGAATGTTGAAATCACTTTTCCTTTCAAGTCATTCAACTGGTTGGATAAAAGAGTCACCTATTGTTGATACAATCTCCCTGATTGATACAGATGTAATCAGCCATCCAAGCAGTAAACTCACTGGTGATCGAAGTCCATAAATGCTCTTGCATTACAATTAGCCCAGTGCTTGCTGGACCTAACACCTGGACACAATTACCTGGCCAAGTTGACACATTAGTCTAACCATCACAGTCCACACTTGTCAACTCGGCAACCATACACATTACCCTAAACCATACTTAGTCTCTAAGTAAATACAATAACAGACAAGCATACATATATATTTCCACCCAACAATGTTTAACTCCCCTGCGTACAAACGGAAACGCATTAATTCCCCACAGAATAGGGTGCAACTCCTTGGGTAATATTCACTCTTAAACTTGACATCCTTAAATATTATGACGTGAAATTAAACTAATACAACTTTTCATATGATAGGGGAAAAGGTTGGGAAGGAAACAAGAAATTCTTTTTGTGTACATATACAATCATACTCATAAAGAAACAAGGAAGAAGGGTTAATGACTATTACAGTCCTTGTTTCTATAACTGGTCACGTGGTCGAAGTTCATATTTATCGCTACCTTCTTCCACTACCCATTACATGTTCCTGTTACCTTCAGCAAGCAGTTCAGCTGGACGTGGTTCTTTGCCTGGTGGGGTGACCCAAATTTTCATTCCCGAAGATTCTGGGCCATTGTTAGTCCTGCTTGAATTGGTTTGTTGCAATTTTCCATTGACTTTAATCACAGGGCATGGCAATATTTTGAGACACCCTAGAGGATCTCCTGCATTCCAGGCAAACTTTCTTTTATCCCCATTATGTAGATGTAGTCCTATTTCCCCTTGATAGTCAGGATCAATCACCCCAGTCAGTACAGTAATTCTCTTCTTTGCCTGTTGATTCACAGGTAAGAGGAGCCCAAAGTAGCCAGGTGGCAGTCTTAACTTCCAGGTCAATAGAATCATTGTTGTGTTCCCTGGTGGCAGCACTCCTCCTTTTGGGACTAAAGTCTGTAGACCAGCAGAGCTTAAGGTTGCAGGGACAGGAGGCAAAAATCTTCCTAGTGAGTCACTAGGGGTAATAGTGAGTGGTGCCACTCCCATTTCCACCCTTTGATTCCTGGACCCATGAATCCTGGTTATTGGAGAAACAGCACCATAGAGAGAACGCTGATTCGGAGCATACACAGCCTCCTGGAAAACATTGTCCCAGCCCTGCAAGGTATTGCCACCTAGTTGGTGCTGTAATTGAGTCTTCAAAAGGCCATTCCACCATTCTATTAATCCAGTTGCTTCAGGGTGATGGGAACATGGTAAGACCAGTGAATTCCATGGGCATGTTCCCATTCCTGCTAAACATTTGCTGTGAAATGGGTTCCTTTATCAGAAGCAATGCTGTGTGGAATGCCATGGCAGTAGATAATACATTTGCTAAGTCCACGGATGGTAGTTTTGGAAGAAGCATTGCATGCCGGAAATGCAAACCCATAGTCAGAGTATGTCTATTCTAGTTAAAACAAATCACTGCCCCTTCCATGCTGGAAGTGGCCCAATGTAGTCAACCTGCCATCAGATAGCAGGCTGGTTACCTTGAAGAATGGTGCTATATCAGGGGTTGAGTGTGGGTCTCTGCTGCTGACTGATTGGGCATTCAGCAGTAGCTATAGCCAGCCTTGGTGAGGGGAAGTCCATGTTGCTAAGCTGATGCATAACCTCCATCCCTACCTCCATGGCCACTTTGCTCATGAGCCCATTGTGCAATGACAGGAGTGGCATTAGCCACAGAGAGGGTAATCTTATCCACTTGATTATTAAACTCTTCCTCGCTGAAGTCACCCTCTGGTGAGCATTCACATGGGACACAAATATGTTCATGCTTTTTGCCCACTCATAAAGGTCTATTCACAAAGCTCTTCCCCAAACCTCCTTGTCACCAATTTTCCTATCATGCTCCTTCCAAGTCCCTGACCATCCAGCCAAACCTTTGGCAACAACCCATGAATCAGTGTACAAATGCACCTCTGGCCATTTCTTCTTCCAAGCAAAATGAACAACTAGATGCACTGCTCAAGGTTCTGCCCACTGGAAGGATTTGCCCTCACCACTATCCTTCAAAGATGTCCCAGAAAAGGGTTGGATTGCCGCAGCTGTCCACTTTTGGTTGGTACCTGTATATCATGCAGAACCATTTGTAAACCAGGTCCAAGTTTTGTCATCCTTAGTCAACTGATTGTAAGGGACTCCCCAAGAGGCCAAAGCTGTGGTCTGGGAAAGAGAAGGTAACATGGCAGGGGTTGTGACCATGGGCATTTGGGCTACATCTTCATGTAACTTACTTGAGCCTTCAGGACCTGCTCAAGCCCTATCTCGTTTATACCACTTTCACTTTATTATGGAGTGCTGCTGTGCATGCCCAACTTTATGGTTTGGTGGGTCAGACAATACTCAGCTCATGATAGGCAATTCAGGTCTCATGGTAATTTGATGGCCCATGGTTAAGCATTCAGTCTCTACTAAGGCCCAGTAGCAAGCCAAAAGCTGCTTCTCAAAAGGGGAGTAGTTATCTGCAGAGGACGGCAAGGCTTTGCTCCAAAATCCTAAGGGTTTGAATTGTGATTCCCCTAGAAGGGTCTTCCAAAGGCTCCAGACAGCATCTCTATTTGCCACTGAAACTTCCAGCACCATTGGATTTGCTGGATCATATGGTCTAAGTGGTAGTGCAGCTTGCACAGCCTTCTGGACCTGTCACAGGGCCTCCTCTTGTTCCAGTCCCCAATCAAAACTGGCAGCTTTTCTGGTCACTCAGTAAATGCGTTGGAGTAGCACACCCAAATGAGGAATGTGTTGTATCCAAAATCCAAAGAGGCCAACTAAGTGTTGTGCTTCTTTTTTGGTCGTAGGAGGGGCCAGGTACAGCAGCTTATCCTTTACTTTAGAAGGAGTATCTCGATATGCCCCACACCACTGGACCCTTAGAAATTTCACTGAGGTGGAAGGACCCTGTATTTTTGTTGGGTTTATCTCCTATCCTCTTTCACACAAATGCCTTACCAATAAATCTAGAGTCTTTGATACTTCTTGCTCAGTAGGTTCTATCAACATGATATCATCAATGTAATTGACCAGTGTGATGTCTTGTGGGAGGGAGAGATGATCAAGTTCACTGCGGACAATATTATGACATAGGGTTGGAGAGGTGATATACCCCTGAGGCAGGACAGTGAAGGTATACTGCTGCCCTTGCCAGCTGAAAGCAAATTTTTTTCTGGTGGTCTTTACTAATAGCAATTGAGAAAAAAGCATTTGCCAGATCAACAGCTGCATAACAAGTTCCAGGGGAGGTGTTGATTTGCTCAGGCAGTGATAGCATATCTGGGACAGCAGCTGCAATTGGAGTCACCACCTGGTTAAGTTACAATATTGGCTGTCATCCTCCAAGATCCATCTGTTTTCTGCTCAGGCCAAATAGGAGAGTTGAATTGGGATGTGGTGGGAATCACCACCCCTGCATCCTTCAGATCCTTGATGGTGGCACTAATCTCTTCAATCCCTCCAGGAATCCAGTATTGCATTTTATTTACTATTTTGCTAAGCAGGGGCAGTTCTAGAGGCTTCTACTCGGCCTTTCCAATGACAATAGCCCTCACTCCACAAGTCAGGGATCCAATGCAGGGATTCTGCCAGTTACTGAGTATGTCTATTCCAATTATGCATTCTGGAACTGGGGAAATAACCACAGAATGGTTCCAGGGATCCTTGGACCCACTGTGAGACAGACCTAAAGTAAAACTCCATCAATCACCTGACCTCCATAAGCCCCTACTCTGACTGGTGAACCACAGTGACTTTTTGGGTCTCCTGGAATTAATGTGGTTTCTGAGCCATTGTCTAATAATCCCTAAAATGTCTCATCATTTCCTTTTCCCCAATGCACAGTTACTCTGGCAAAAAGCCATAGGTCTCCCTGGGAAAAGGTGGATGGAAGATTAACAGTATAAATTTTTTGGCAGTTTAACAGGATCCTTCCCCAAGGGGACCTGGCCTTCTCCTTATTCAAGGGGCTCTGGTGCTGTAAACTGTCTCAAGTCTGGGATTTGATTAAGGGATGATGATTCTCTGTGTCTGTAATTTGAGTTAGGGTTTTGTTCACTCGACCTAGAAATCTTCTACTTATACAGACCCAGAAGAAATTTATTAGACTGCCCATATTTTTCACTTCTAGGTACTCCATGATCTATTAGCCGACGCCATAACTCCATGAGACTCAGACTATTCTGTGTCCTGTTTTGAATTTGTCTTTCATTGTGGTAGCCACGCCCACCTTGCCTTTGGCTATTACTGCCAATACTTGACTTTTACTCGACCAAGATCTGATCATCCCCATAATGTTTAAGGGTTCCAATTCCATTACAGCCCTCCCTACAGTAATATCTGGACTGTAGAGAAGAGCAACCATCGAGCCCTTCAGAGAAGATGGGGTTATTCTTGCTCACAGTCCTGGTTAAAGGTGTCCTCTCGACATTCCTAGGCAGGTAAGCAATTCTCAAATTGTAAATCCATTCTACTATTCCAATCTCTCTAAGCCTTTGAATCCCCTCGTCTACTGTATACCAGGGCTAATCAGACATCTCAACTTCAGACATGCTAGGCCATCGTTTGGTCCATGTTTCAGTCAGCCACCTAAATAAATTGTTAGAGCCCTTCTAACCCCTCCAGCTACAGCGTTGAATCCAGAATTTCTGCTTAGTGGGCCCATATCAATAAATTCAGCCTGATCCAACTTTATATTCCTTCCACCATTATCCAATACCCTTAGTATCCATTCCCACATATATTCCCCTGATTTCTGTCTATGTAAGTTGGAAAACTCATGCAGTTCTTAAAGAGTATAGCGTACTTCCTCATGGGGCAAACTTTGTATTTCACCTTTGGGGGCTTGTTGTGATTTAGTCTAGTAATAAGTCTGGAAGACAAGAGGGGTAGTGGGGGTGGGTAAGGAGAAGGATTAGAGATATCTTGCAAGCTACTGACCTCAGGGCATTCCTTTGCATTTTCTTCTGGTGAGACTGGATTAATTTCTTCAGGCAGGGTTGGAAGGCAAATACCTCAGGGCTGACTAGAAGTTGGGCAGTGCATGCTGAAGTTTGGCTGGTACCCACCTCAGGCTGGAAGGAGGTCCAGAATTCCTGGGGCAGGCTGGAGGCTGGATGACACAAGGTTGACAAGGTGTGGTCTCCACAGGGCAGGCCATCACAGGTTTATCTGGTAAAGTCTCAGCAGAATTTAGAGTTCCAATTCCCCATCAATATTATCATCACCCCATATGTCTCCATCCCAATCTTCGGGGTTCCACTCCTTTCCAATCAATGCCTTCACTTTAATTGCAGAAACCCTGCAAGGTTGAGATTTTAGTTTCATCTGTAATTCTGCTACTCATACAATTAGAGTCTGGGTTTGATTCTCAGATATCTCAAGTCTGTGGCTACAGGAGACAAGATTTTCTTTCAAGGCACACGTAGAAACTTTCATATCATTCATGTGGCATTTAAGTTTCAAATTTGAAGACTATAGCTCATGTCTTTCTTTTGTAACTGTATCCAGAGTATCTAGGAGGAGCCAGCCAACATTGTTATATTTTATGACTCCACAAAATTCTGTTACGGTGTTGAAAAAACTCTCACCCAGATCCTTGCTTCTTATAAGCATGGAAGTAGGGGAATCCAGTAATGCTATTTTGCGTATCTCTATTGCCAGCTCACGCCGTGGACTGTTAGCAACCTCTTCATTATTGGAAAGGGATTCATTAGTACCCCTGAGTCTAAGTAGAGTAGAGAAACAATTGCAAAACTCCCAGAACCATCTCAGACATCCCATGTTTAAGACTCTGTTCCTCAAGAATGACTCCCTGTAACAAGCTGTATTAGTCAGGGTTCTCTAGGGAAACAGAATCAATAGGAGATATCTGACAATAATATAAGATTTTATAAGAGTCTCTCATGTAACAGAGTTGGCAAATTAGCCTAACCACCACAGATACCTACAGGATTCTGTGGAAGAATGTGACTGAAGTCACCATGTTTATACTGATGGGCTTCACAGACAATATTGAGCTGGCAGTCTTCTAAATTTTATTTTCTAGCAGCTTATATTTTTACTCTGATTGAAAATTTGGTACTGGTTTTATTGGTTATTTAGAATGTTTGGCTCCACAACCCCATGTACTATTTTCTGAGGGTGTTGTCATTCTTGGACACCTGCTATTCTTCAGTTGTCACCCCCAAAATGTTGGTCAATTTCCTGGGTGGAAATAGAGCTATTTCATTTCTTGGATATGCAAAACAGATTTTTCTCATTAATTCTTTTGGAAGCACAGAATGCTTTCTCTTGGCTGCAATGGCTTATGATCTCTATGAAGCAATCTAAATCCACTGCTGTATTCAGTTAACATGTCACTGCGAGTCTATTTGCCACTCATCATTGCTTCTAATTTTGGTGACTTTTTGCATGGTGCTTTACACACAGTGGCCACTTTTAGCCTAACCTCTGTGCATCCAATGAAATTAGTCATGTGTTTTGTGACATCCCTTCACTCCTGGATATTTCTTGTCCTGACATTCACATCAACCTCCTTCTAATTTTCTATGTTGCAGGTTCTATTGAGATAGTTACTATATCCATAGACCTGATCTCCCATGCTTTCATTTTGATGGCCCTTCTGAAGATGCGTTCTGTTGAAGGGAGGAGAAAACCCTTTTCCACCTGTGGCTCTCACCTAACTGGAGTGTCAATTTACCATGGGAAAATCCTCTTCATGTATATAAGGCCCAGTTCTAGCTATGCTTCTGATAATATGATATTGTCTATATTTTACACTATTGTGATTCCCATGCTGAATCCCATTATCTACACTTTGAGGAACAAAGATGTAAAAGAGGCAATGAAAGAAATATTTAAGAAAAACTGGTTCATCATAAAGTACATTTTTGGCATTGAATCAAACTGAAAAGATCTCTGGGTGTCAGCCCATTTTTTTTTCATGATGAGATTTGTGATTTGAAATTGCCTTATTTTTAGCTAATGTATCATAAAATGTTTCCAGATAAATTACTAAATAGCCTTCTGTGTAATCTTTTATAGAAATGGATAAACTGTCATCTATATGTTTATGACTACATTTGAATATATTCACATTATACTTTTACTGAAGTACTCATATTGCTATACTTAGTTATGAATAACTAGATTTACATTTATTGCAATTAGAGCTGATGTCTTCTGATATTCTCACATTTTTCATAGAAATTCCTCTGCTCTCATTATGACTTAATGATAATCTGAAATCCCTGGGATGTTGTATCCTCTGGTTAACTCACTTGCCCATGCCCTCCCACATCCAAAACCATCCAGGCCCCTGGAAACATCTCTGCACTCTTTGGCTCAGCACTATAGATTTTTATTCCTTTATTACATTCCATCCTTTCCACTTTTCAATTCCTTATATTGATTATACCACTTTTGAAACTCCCTACGTATACAGATACTACAAAATAATATTTACAAAGACTCTAATTAAGGATCAGTGAAGACAAAATTATAATCTACAACTGGCTGCAGGATATAGATTCTCCACAATCTTAAAAAGTCATTCATATTTCAGGGTTTCTATGCTGGGATATTGGCCTTAATTTCTATCTCTACTTTTACCACCTATGTATACGGAATGGCTTTGCATTTGTTAATGTTTCTCAAATTTACCCCTAATCAATAAGGTAGATGACGAAAATGACTTTCATTTCAGGTCAACTCTTCTGTATTTAATTTGGAGTCAAGTTGTTTTCATTTTAGGACTCCTTAAGAACAAAAATATATTTTCTCAATGAAAATGACTCTCTTCCCATGAGTGGTGCTGGTGTTTTGAATTCATATAAACAATCTCTTCAAAACAAGTAGAGAAAGCAATCTTTTAACAATTAATTAACTGTGAATTTTCAGAACTTCATTTGTAATCTGATAGTTATGCAGGGAAGACTCATATATCTCTTTTGGGTCAAACAAAAATTTCACAGCAGAATATGTTCAGTATATTCCTCTAACCAATACTGCTGGTTTCTACCCCTACAGGTAGAATTTGGAAATAGTCACTATTGTCCTGATGGCAATGTAAATATCTAAAATCAACTCCTCTTAGATCTGTTAGAAATGAAGTCACAAGACAAATCCCTACCTCAAAAACTGGAAAGAAATTCACATACAGAAATTTAGTTTATCAGGAATAGCAACAGGTAGAAGTACTTAAAGTATTGTGTAGAGGAATACACTTGACTTTACCTCATATGTCATGCCTGGCTTTCCAAAATAAATCACAAAGTTTGCAAAAGGGAAAAACAATCTGAAGATCTGGGCACTATCATACCCAGACTCTGGTTCATCAGAGATGTTGGAATGATCAGATGAAAGATTTAAATAATTTGCTAATAGCTATAAAGGAAAGAGTGGACCTCATACGAAAACTGATGGGTAGGAGCTGTCATGAGTAAGATTCTGGAATAGGACACATCTGGTCCCCAGCCACCTTGGACCAGTGAAAATTGATAAAATTTATCAGAATTATCTTCCCCCAAACTTTGGAAGACCATCAAGATTTGACAGTTCCTCAAAATATGTGAAACTAGGAGGGAAATATCTAAGGTAGGTTCAGAGTCCCAGGACAAGTTTGTTTGTCCTGGCAACCCCCCTAGGTTCTGCAGGCTAGTTTATATGACCTACAGTAGTGGTCCATGGACATAAAAGTGAGGGTCTCACAGTGGGTGGACCTTAATTAAAATTTGGATGCGTTTGTACATCAGCTCCAACTGGCTCTGTGGAACACTGAATCAGGGGCCATGTCTAGATCCCATAACATGGGATTTACTTGTGACTGAGAAGTGGTACAGAAATGTATATACTAAGTTCCATTAGGAAAGTAGTTGCAAAAATTATCAACAAATTCTAGTAAATTGAATGTAACTGCATATTAAAAGGATTACATACCATGTCCAACTTAGAATTATCTGAAGAATGTAAGAATGGTTCAACATACCAAACAAATTCAAAGTATTAAACCATATTAACACATGAAGGAAAAATTACATTATGATATCAATTTATGTAAAAAAGAATTTGTCAAAATACAATGCTATTTTATAATAAAATCACTTGGTAAAATAAGGATAGATGGCAATTTTCTCCACAAGATAAATGGCACCTATGAAAATTCACAGCTATCATCATGCCATGTAGTGAATGCCTGAAAGCCTTCCCCCTGAGGTTAGGAAAAAGAAAAGAATGTCTGATTTACTCAATGATAAAAGAAAGTCTCTCAAATACATGCCACAATACTGTATGAATGAATTACAGTGCAATAAGCCAGATGCAAAAACATACACATAGTATAATCTCACTTATGTATAATGGTTAGAATAAATAAATTAACAGAGACAGCTAACAGATTACAGTTTATCAGGTGCTGAGTTGTGAGGGAAATGGGGAGTTATTGCTAAATCAATGCAGTATTTCTGGTTGAGGTGATACAAAAGTTAAAAATGGATCACAATAATTGTAAGACCATATTGAGAATATAATTAATACTTTGAATTGCGTGCTTGAAAGTGGTTAAATTATGATGTGTGTATGTGTTTATATTAAAAAGGCAGAAAATCAGACGGGGGCATATAAATAGAAAGATGGACACTCTAAGATAGAATCAAGAGGAAATAATAGATATTAAGAAAAAACTGTAACAAATAAATAATGCCTTTAATGGGATCATCAGATAATTGGACATGGTCTAGGAAGTTATCAATGAGAATGAAAGTATCTCAGTTGAAACTTCCCAAACTGCAAAACAAAGACAAAAAAAAAAAACTTAAATATGAAACAGAATGTTAAAGAACTGTGGGGCAATAACCAAATGTTTAACTCATCTGTAATGAGGAAAATCAGAAAAAGAAATAAATGGGGAGTGGAATGTTAGTGGCTGAGAATTTTTGGAAATGTTGGACATACACTAAATCACACATCCTTGGAGCTCAAAGAACACAAAACATGATAAATATTTTAAAAATCTATTTTTAAATATTTTATATTAAACCTGATGAAAATGTAAAACAAAGAGAAAATCTTGTAAAAAGTCAGAATTGAAAAAAAGAACTTATATATAGAGTGTAAAATAAAGGTGTAGATATGAGCACTGTGTTATTTACATGATTTTTCTGTAAACCAATAACTTATCTAATTTAAAACATTTAAAATTTAGAACATATTTCCATGGCCTATATATTGTATTTAAATGAGGTAATCTATGTAAATTGCTTCACAAAGTGCCCAGAAGATAGAATCTGTGAATAAATGCTGGATACCTCTCTTAAAGAATAGTACAATTATAAAAAAGTGCTATCATTAAGTTTAATAAAAGTTCCATGCAAATGCTAGCTGCTGGTGGTGGGGTGGTGTATGGGAATAATGTATTTTCTGCATGATTGTTCTGTAAACCCACAATTTTTCTCATAAAAGAAATTTTAAAAAGGCAAGAGGATGTCAAATAATATACCATGCTAACAGTAATGAAAAGAGCAGGGGAGATTGTGGGATCATGGCCAATAGAATAGGCAGATAAAGCTCAGCTCTCACTATAACAACTGAAAGGGACCAAGGGCTCCCTTGGTCATCTGCTTTGGGGTACAGCAGATCAGGACTTTGCTTCATAATTCCCAGGAAATTTGGGGACTGAGAGTAAGAAGCCGAAACAGCAAGCTGTGAGTGATTCATCCTCTAGGACAGGCCTCTGGGAAGGGCTCCTTTCCCCCACCCCTGAGACACTGAGTGAGGGTAAAACTCCTGGTGAATTGTATCTGACTGAGACGAGAGCAGACCTTTCCTCCCTGCCAATTCCTTTAGATATATATAGAGCAGGATGGTGCTCTGGGTCATCTAGAGGGTACTGGAAAGATAAGGAAGCCTAAGACAAATTTTGAGTTTCTTGCCCTGTGGTTGGAAGCCACACATATACCCCATCCTCAGGACAAAGAACTTAGGGGAGCTGCCAGCTCCTTCCTCCAAATGGAGTGTAAGGGCAAACTCCCTGGGAGGTGGAGGGGTCTGGGAGGGAGGAGAGTGGTTTCTCTGCAGATAGTTTAGCCAGCTGAGACTTGGGTGTCAGAAGGGAATAGTTGACTTTTCTAAACCTATTCTTCTATACTTCTTATTAATGTTAATTACTCAATTTCTAGGTCTTGTATTTTCCTGTCCTACCTTGCATGGTCCCCCTTCTACTTTATACTATTATTACTACTATTATTCTTTTTCTCTTTCTATTTCTTCCCATTTCATTGGTCCTAACATTTTTTTTTCAAGGGAACATAGAAAATAGCAAGGAAATAAAATATGAGGAATGAAGTGTCAAAGTGAAACAATAACACACTCAAAAACTACAAAAAAACCCAGATAATATAGAAAGAAGCTAATCAACTGAATAAACCCATCAAAATAAACAAATGCCTAGACAACAACAAAAAATTACAAGCCATACTAAGAAACAGGAAGACATGGCCTAGTCCAAAAAACAAACTGAAAACCCGAAGGAGATCCAGAACATGGAAAACTAATTAGAGATTTCCCCAAAAATATCATGAATCAACTTAATGAAGTGAAGGAAGAGATTAAGGCTATTAAGAAGATACTAGGAGAACATATTGAAGAAATTGTAAAAACATAAAGAGATAACAGATATGATGGTGATGAATGGCACAATCCAAGAAATCAAAAAGTTTTTCACTAGGGGAACATAACAGCAGATTTGAACAGACAGAGGAACAAATCAGTGATGTGGAAAACAGTACATCTGAAATAAAAAAGGATAGTAGAACACATAGATAAAAAAGATAGAAAAAAATCTAGCAAAGACTTAGAGATTTGATTGATAACATGAAATGCACAAACATATGCACAATAGGCATCCCAGAGGGAGAAGAGAAGGGAAAGGGGACAAAAGGAGTGTTGGAGGACATAATGGCTAAAAACTTCCCAATCCTTTTGAGGAAGATGAATGTACATGTCCAGGAAGCACAGTGCACCACAAATATAATAAATCCTAATGGGCCTACTCCAAGATATATACTTGTCAAATTGTCCAATGCTCAAGACAAAGAAAGAATACTGAAGGCAGCAAGAGAAAAGAGAACCATCACATACAAGGGAAGCTTGATAACATTAAGTGCTGATTTCATATTTGAAACCATGAAAGCAAGAAAGCAGTGGTATGACATGGTTAAGGTGGTAAAAGAAAAAACTTCCAGGCAAGAATTCTCTATCCAGCAAAGTTGGCATTCAATAATGAGGAAGACTTCAAAATATTTACAGATAAACAGAAATTCAGAGAGTATGTCAATAATAAACGTGTAATCCAAGAAATAATTAAAGAGGGTTCTGCAGGTCAAAATGGAAAAACCAGAGAGAGAGAGTTGGAGGAGAGTGTAAGAACAACTAAAAAGACAAAAAGAGAAATAAAAACAACATATGGCATACATAAACCCAAAGAAAATATATAAGTAATTTCTTGAAAATAATAGCATAGAATGTTAATGGATTAAACTCACCAGTCAAGAGACACAGATTGGCAAAATAGATAAGGAACTATGACCCATCTATAAGCTATCTAAAAGAAACCCACCTTAGACCCAGGGAATAAAGGATGCTGAAAGTGAATTGTTGGAAAACAATTTTGCAAGCAATTAAAAACCAAAAAAGGGCAGGAGTAGCTATAATAATATCAAACAAAATAGAGTTTATGTGCAAAACTATATTGATAGAGACAGATGCATATATCTATTAATAAAAGGGGTAATGTATCAAGGAGAAAAAACAACCATAAACATTTATTCACCTAACCAGGGTGCCTCAAAATACATAAGGAAAACCCTGGTAAACTAAGTGGAGAAGTAGATACCTCTCCAATTATAGTGGATGAATTTATTACACCATTATAACCATTAGACAGAACATCTCAACAGAGAATCAGTAAAGAAACAAAAACTTTGAATAATACATTAGAGGATCTGGACCTAATAGACATATACAGAACATTACACCCAAAGACAGCGAGATATACATTCTTTACAAGTGCACATGGATCATTCTCCAGGATAGACCACATGCTAGACCTAGAACAACTCTCAATGAATTCAGAAAGAATGAAATTATATAAAGTAATTTCTCTGACCAAATGGAATGAAGCTGGAAATCAGTAAGCACCAGAGAACTAGATGAGGCACAAAGATATGTAAGTTAAACAACATAATCATAGACAAACAGTGGATCAAGGAGGAAATCACAAGAGAAATCGGTAACTTCCTTGAAACAAATGAAAATGACAATAAAACATATCAAAACCTATGGGATGCTGCAAAAGCTATACTGAGGGAAATTCATAGCCATAAATGCATATATCAAAAAAGAAGAAAGAGCTAACATTAAAGACCTAACTGCACACCTGGATGAATTATATTAAGAACAACAAACTAACTACAAAGGAAGTAGAAAGAAGGAAATAACAATGATTAGAGCAAAACTAAATGAAATCGAAAATAAGAAAGCACTCAAAAAAACAAAACCAAAAGCTCATTTAAGAAGATCAATAAAATTGACAAACACTTAGCTACACTAACAAAGAAAAAAAGAAAGAAGGTGCAAATACACAAAATAAGAAACAAGAAAGAGGATATCACCACTGATCCACAGAAATAAAGAGTATCATAAGAGGATAATTATAAAAATTGTATGACAACAAGATAGACAATTTAGAGGAAATGCACAAATTCCTAGAAACACACACTGACTGAATAAGAAATTGATGAACTCAATAGACTAATCACAAGTAATGAGATAAAATCAGTCATCAAAAAACTACAAATTAAGAAGCTGTGCAACATTCTCTAAAGGAACAGCAAGAATCCCCCAAGTGTAGAGGCAATGACTAGTGAATGAGGATGGTCCATTGTTGGACCCTTGATATTGAAGACTGTACTTATGAACATTTTCTTTTGAAATTGAAACTTAACCTAGTATTATAGGATGCCTAAGAGTTACCTCCTGAGGGCCTTCTTGTTGCTCAAATGTGGCCTCTCTCTAAGCCATATTCAAAAATAAATGCATTACCTTCTCCCCAGCATGGGACGTGACTCCCAGGTATGAGCCTCCCTGGCACCTATGGATCACTACCAAGCACTAACTAGTAATGTAATTTGAGAATTAACTTAGCAGGAAGGGGAGAATGTAAAGAGAACTGAGTTTATATGGCTAAGAGACTTCAAAATGAGTCGGCAGGTCATTCCAGAGGTGACGCTTATGCACATCTCAGCAAAGATTTCATTGACTGTCAAAGTAAATACTACCTCAAATAGCAAGGGTCTTGAGAGATCTGGAGATATCCAGACACAATAGTCGGGGTAGATAGCTCAGGGTTTCAGTGCCTTGCCAGTGGGCTCTACTTTGGAATTTATGCTACCCAGTGTGACAGATTTGGACTCAGCTGTGGTTTCCCTACACATGGCTCTTCTGGCCCTTCCATTTTAACATATAATTATTACTAGAGTTGATAGGTATACGTCCAAGACACTTAAATCTTTAGGCTGTCCATGTGCCAGCTGGGCCATGAATCTCATCATATTTGCAACACCTACTTTCTAGTTCATTGGACTCACCCAGGACAATTAACAAGGCGATGATGATGTAAATGACCATCCCAAGGAACTGAGAGAGTCTAAAACTGCAAGCAAGAGAGTTCCATCTGTTATCCCTATGAGACTGAAGCCCCCTCTCAATTAGAGGTGGAATGGGCATCACCATTCCAGAAACTTCAGGATTTTGGAATGAACTATGCACTAAAGTAGACTTACTGGTATTCTACTACAGATTTATTGTGATTGTAGCAGTGGAAGAACTTATATCATTGATGCAGAGGCAGTGGCCACTGGAGATTCTGATGGCAGGGAGAGGGAAAAATAGGTGTAATATGGGGGCAATTTCATGAATTGGGAATTGTCCTGAAGAACATTGCAATGACAGCTATAAGCCATTATATATATATTGCCATACTCTACAAAATTGTGCAGGAGAGAGTATAAACTACAATGTAAACTATAATCCATGCTTAGTGGCAATACTCCAAGATATGTTCATCAATTGTAATGAATGTACCATAGTAATGAAAGATGCTGTCAATGTTGGAAAATGTGGGAGTTGTAAGGATTGGTGCATATAGGAATCCCCTATATTTTTTATTTAATATTGATGTAATCTAAATATCTTTTTAAAAAATAGAATAAAATAAATGGGAAAAAATTTACAAAATTAAAAATTAAAATAAAAAAATAAAAATAAAAAAAAACCTCTCAACTAAGAAAAGACCTGGACCAGATGGCTTAATCCGTCAATTCTACCAAATATTTCAGAAGGAAATAACAGCAATCCTTCTTAAACTCTTCAAAAAATTAGAAATGGAAGGAAAACTGCCTAGCTCATTCTATGATAGCAACATCACCGTATTCCCAAAACCATACAAAGACACCACAAAAAAGTCAAACTACAGACAAATCTCTAATTAAACTAGATAAAATCCTCAACACAATACTTGCTAATTGTATTCAACTGCAAATCAAATGAATTATACACTATGACCAAGTGGGTTTCATACCTCGTATACAAGAATGGTTCAACATAAGAAAATCGATGTTATACACCATATAAACAGATCAAAAGAAAAAAGTCACATGATCATCTCTATAGATGCAGAGAAAGCATTCAACAAAATACAGCCCTCTCTCCTGATAAAAACACTACAAAAGATAAGGATAGAAGGAAACTTCCTCATCATGATAAAGGGTATATATGAAAAACCCACAGCTAACATCATATTCAATTGTGAATTCCTTAAAGCTTTGCCTCTAAGATTGGGAACAAGACAAGGATGCCCTCTATCACCACTCCTATTTAACATTGTGTTAGGAGTACTTGCTTGAGCACTTAGGCAAGAGAAACATATATAAGACCTCCAAATTGGAAATGAAGAAGTCAAAATTTCACTATTTGCAGACGACATGATCCTATATATAGAAAGACCTGAGAAACTGACAACAAAGCTTGTAGAGCTTATAAATGGGTTCAGTAAAGCTGCAGGCTATAAGATCAATGTGCAAAAACCAGTAATTTCTGTACACCAATAATGAGCAATCTGAGGAGGAAATAAAAAATATCATTTACAATAGCAACTAAAAGAATCAAATACCTAGGAGTAAATTTAATGTAAGATGTAAATGATTTATATACAGAAAATTACACAACACTTCTAAAGGAAATCAATGAATACTTAAATAAATGAAAGAATATTGCCTGTTCATGGATAGGAAGACTATATATTATTGTACTATACTATACTTACCAACTGATCTACAGAGGTAACACAATCTCAATAAAAATCCCCATGGCATTTTTTACTGAATTGGAAAAGCTGATTATGAAATTTATTTGGAAAGTCAAGAAGCCCCCAATAGCCAAAGGCATATTGTAAAAGAAAAATGAAATTGGAAGAATCACAGTACCTGACTGTAAAATACACTATATATCTACAATGGTCAAAACTACATGGCACTGGCACAAGGATAGACATACTGACCAATGGAACTGAATTGAGAGTTCTGATATAGATGCTCATATTTACAGTCACCTGTTACTTGACAAAGCCACCAATGGCCTCTTCAACAAATGGTGCTTGGTGAACTGGATATCCATATCCAAAAGAATGAGTGAGGAACACCATCTCACACATTATACAAAAATTAACTCAAAATGGATCAAAGATCTAAATATAAGAGCCAAGGTTATGAAGACCTTGGAAGATAATGTACATAAACATCTACAGTATCTTCTATTAGGAAATGATTTCATGAACTTCACACCAAAAGCATGGGCAATGAAAGGAAAAATAGATAAATGGGACCTCCTCAAAATTAAAAACTTTTGCACTTCAAAAGAGATGGTCAAGAAACTGAAAAGGCAGCCTACCAAATTAGAAAATTTTTTGGTAACCATACATATGATAAGAGCCTAAAATCCAGCATACATAAAATTAACTATAGATCTGCCATATGGTCCAGCAATTCCATTCTTGGGTATACAATCAGAAGAACTGAAAGCAAGGACATGAACAGATATATATACCTCAATGTTCATAGCAGCATTATTGACTATTATCAAAAGTTGGAAGCAACCCAAATGCCCATCAACAGATGAATGGATTAAAAATGTAGTATATACATACAGTGGAATATTGCTCAGCTGTAAGAAGGAATACAGTATTAACACATGGGATATCACGGATGACTCTTGAGGACGTTACGTTGAGTGAAGCAAGGCAGGTATTGAAGGACAAATATTACATGACACAGCCGATATGAATTATGCAATTTGAGCAGACTCACAGAACTAGAGTCTGGAAGACAGGTTTACAAGGAAAAGAAATGGAGAAGAAGGTTGTGAGCCAATGTCCATACAGGCAACACCTATGATAAGTTAGAAGTGTGCAGTTGTGCAGTGGAGGGACATGACAGGAGTACAATGATACTATTGGGTTGGGTGGTGAGGTTTGTCAAGGGGGTAGGGTGGGGAGGGTGGGTTGGACTGTCCATGGAAATGGGGGAAAGGTTGGCGGACAGACCAGGTGTACACTGCAGATTGGCGGGTATGTGGTTGAAACTACAATGTTGGGACTGCTCTTTTGGCAATATGACAAGGAAGAGTTGCTTGTTTAGGGTGTTGGATGTGGGGGCATTTGAGACAAGGCACACCTCAGGTAGGCTTCTAGGGAGTGTGCAAGTGATCATTTTGTCATAGTGTGTTGTGTCATAGGGTGGAAACTCACATAATGAGAAGGAAGGTGTTGGACTCCCATCCTGGGGAGGCCTGCTATGTTCTCAAACTGAAGGGTGGAAGTCTCTCAAGGGCATGGGTAGTGCCTAATAAGGGAGTATAGACCAGTGTGTCAAGCCCTCATTGTTGTTGCAAGTAACTATGAATCTTGCCCTTCAAGGAGTGAAGCCTGTTGTTCGCCGTGGGTCCTAAGGGGAGAGTGAGGGAGAAATAGAATAGATGTAATTGGGCATTTTGGGGGCAATGGAAGTGTTCAACATGATCATGCAATGATGGATACAAGCCATGTTAAATTTCATCAAAATTTATAAAAGTGTATGGTCCAAAATGTAAACCATAATGTAAACCATTGACCATGGTTAGTAGCTATGTTTCAATATTTGTACATCAGTAGTAACAAATGTATCATCCACATATAAAAAGGTATTAGTATGGGAAGGTGGAAAAGGGGAGGATGTTGAGTGTATGAGAGTCCCCTGTATTCTATATGTGACTTTACTATGACCTAAAACTTCTTTGAAAATTAAATGACAAAAG
>JAQZBX010041111.1:0-22457 GCA_029593785.1 Cabassous unicinctus
GCTTCTCCTCTGTTCTTTGCCTTGCCTTTTACATTCAATTCCCCACCCACCAGGGGGTGGGGCTCAACGCCCTACTGACTGACATGGCCCAGTCAACGCCCTAATCATAATTCAATCATGCCCAGATTAACAGATCAGATTACAGGCATGATCCAATTTTTGGAATTCATAATTACATCAAATTCCCCAACGGTTACACTTGGGAAAGTGGGGAGATAGACTGTTAGGGGAATGGCTGTTCATCAACATTTATGAAAGTGTCTCAATATTTGAATACTCCCACTACTCCACACCTTTCATCTCTGGCTTGGCCAAATGTTACCTGCCTGGTCTTTGTAGGTGTTTGAGTTTGTGACCTCCTATTTTAGAATAAGAAGAGAAGGCAGCAGAGAACAGAATCTTGGGAAATGTCTATATTAAGGATTGAGTGAAAAAAAGGAGCCCAAGAAGGAGTAGCTAGAGGAGAAAGAGAGAAACCAAAGGAACATGATGTTCTAGCAACCCACAGAGGAAAGTACTTAAATTTTCAAGGGTGTCAGTAGATAGGGGTAGAGAATTTTTTTTTAGTAAAAGGGCTTTGATAACCCCAGGTCAAAAGATTTCAGTGAACTCTTCAGTAGCAAATCAGCTTTCAGTGGGTTGAGGAACAGTTGTCGACTTGAGAGTCATACCAGAGTGTGGGCTGGCAGGAGTGGTTTTCAGTGTCACAGTGAACCCACAATTCCAAACGACATTAGGGTTAAATTTCTTCAAAATTCTCCTCCCATCAATTACCACTCTTAAAGAGTGGGGTAGTATCACAGCTAGAGGAGAGCATAAGGTCAATGGAAGTTGACTTAAAAGACTAGAGAGACTTATGAATGTTTATCTAATAAAAGGAAAGGATCAGCATAAAACTCACAGGAGTGATTTAGCCTTGAATAGAAACAAGAACCTCTAATTGCTAAAGGTAGACTCCTTGATCCTTGATTGAATTTTTTTTTTTAATTATTGCTAACTTGTAGATCTTTTTTTATTTCTAAAATTAACTCACAAATTATATTAAGTAGTATTCATTTTATCCACTTTTGAAAATAACATTGTTTAAGAAATAACACTGATATTCCAGATGTGACTACTAACTGAATTATTTCATGCATTTACTGTAAAATAATTTCAAATGAATTTTATCAATAGATAATAATTCTAAAAAATTCTGACATCCAATTAATGTATTGTGTATTTGCATCTGTTTCATCTAGGTAACAAATATTGGGTGTTCAAGGACACTACTCTTCAACCTGGTTACCCTCATGACTTGATTACTCTTGGAAGTGGAATTCCCCCTCATGGTATTGATTCAGCCATTTGGTGGGAGGACGTTGGGAAAACCTATTTCTTCAAGGGGGACAGGTCAGTACTTGCTTCACTTGCTTGAATATGCTCTTTCAGATACAATGCAGAGTTGCTCCCCATCTTTTTTTTTTTTTTTTTTTAAGACAAGGGTAGAAACGAAAGGAAAGTTGAGAAGATACGTTGGAGAAGTTAACTTGTAGAGGACAGAAAATGTGACTAAGTTTAGCATCCATATAACAGTTTTAATGAGAGTTTCATAGATGATAATGAAAACTGCCATTACATTATTAGATAGCCCTTTTTTTTTTTTTTTAATGTGCAAGATTACTTTTGAAATGTTTTAGATCCTAAAAATTTAGCACTTAGTGAAAAAATTAAGTTTGGAGGTTAAATGTGAGTACCTCCATTTAGTGAAATCAGTGAAGGTTAGCTATCAGAATTTGTAAGAGAATAAAGACTATAGGAAATGGGAAAAGGGTTTTTAGTTCATATACATTATACTTGAAAAGTTGCATGCAAACCACAAAAGATTTGAAATGCTTTTATTAGTTTAAGTTCTGTTTAAGTAACTGTGGTTTTGTAGGTTTTGAAAATAATGGAAGCAGGTTTCCAATTAATTTCCATGTGTGTGATTTGTGTACAAGGTTACCAAAGTATTACAGTTACAAAGATTTCATGAGTCTTAGCTATTTCATGAACAGATTACTTAGTGTTTGTATAGTTATATTATTCCAAAGACAAAACTTAATCAGTGCATTCAGTCTAAATTTAAAAGCAGTTGGAAAAGATATTAAACTATCCAATTCAAACATACAAATAACAATTTCATTGTCACTATTTTTAGGAGGTACCGGGGAATGAACCTGGAACCTAGTAACAAGAAGCAGGTGTTCAACCAATAAGCTATACCCTCTCCCCTTCGTTGTCACTTTTAAATGATAGTTCAGTGAGTCTTTCTTCCTTATATATATTGTATATTTATAATATTTATCAATTTTAACCATTTATATATTTACCATATATATTGTTGAGAGAAAGTGTATTGAAATTGTATTTTCCTTATTTCTCTTCTCTTCCCCCACTGTCGTCTTTCTGCTTAAAAGAAAAATAACTGTTTGAACAAGTTTCTAATTCTCTAGGGCTAAGAGCAGAAGTGGACTTTAGAGAGAGTCTAGTCCAAGTGTCAAAAACTCAGTTGCTTTAAGAGGTCAGGTAAATAACTTATATACCATTTGGTACAGCAGTGGGCTCTAAGACAATAGAGTGTGATGGATACTGTGGTGAGCTGGAAAGTACAAATACTCTAGAAGTTCGTTCAGAAATAGAATCATTAAAATAATTTGCTAGGCAAAGAGTATCTTCCAATTCGATTTTGTCTACGTACAGATATTTGAGCACATACTATGTGACATATGCCAGGCAATACAAATAGAGAAGAAGAAAAGACCAACAAGGTGCCTGCTCTCGTGGCACTTAGCTTCTGTTGGGGGAAACAAATAATAAACAAGTAAACAAATAAATGACCCTGATAGTCAGAAATGCCACAAAGAAATAAGATGAGGCAATATGATTGAGACCCATGGATGGTAAAGAGTAGTTGAAAAATTAGTATGGAAGCAGGGAAGGGCTAACTTGTGAAAGTGACATTTGAGTAGAGACTTAAATGGGAAGAAGTTTCAGCCATGTGAAGCTATTTAGGGCATTGTGTTGTAAGGAGATGTTAGTACAAAAGCAAGAATGTAAGAATTAAGTTGAAATATTCAAAACGGGGGGAAATTGTGTGGCTAGAGCATAGGGTTCAAGGGGTAGAAGACATCAAAGAGGTAAGCAGGGACCAGACTTCTCAGGGCCCTGTAGACCACCGCTAAGAATTGGATTTTGTGCTAAGTACTGTGGAAAGGCATTGGATGGGAGGGTTGTATACAGGAAAATGACATGATCTAATTTGCATTCATAACAATAATTCTGACTTCCCTGTGAAATATTGGCTGCAAGAGTGGAAGGCAATTGGGAGACTACTGATGAAATACAAGGGTGAGATGATGATAGCAGTGGAAATAGAGGAAAGGGAATGGGTATAGAATACATTTTTAATTTAAATATAACAAGCTCTTCTTATGCTGTGGATTTTAGGGGTGAGAGAAAAAGCAAAATCAAAGATAACTTCACCCAAATAACTGAGTACATGGTGCCACTTCTGGAGATAAAACAGGCAAGGGAAGGAATATTAGGGAAGGGAGATTAAGAGATTAAAAAATTCATATTCAGACTGAAATGCCTATTTACATGCCAAGCGGAGAAGTTAAGAAGATGGTAGGATATAGGACTTTGCCTCTCAGTGGAAACGTCAGGTCCAGAGGCACAGATTTGAGAGTAATTGATATATAGTATTGGAAGCAGGGGCTGGGATGAAATCTTCTAAGTATAGTGATAGCTAAAGAAAAGTATGGTTCTTTACATGATGGTTCTTTAAAAAGATATGTAAATTCAGGTGAAAATTTCCACTGTTTCATTATTTCACATAGTGTAAGGAACTTGGTCTCTCCATTTCCTACTTGCTCTTTTCTTCATACAATATAATTTGTTACTTGGATACATTTTGCTCTTTATAGCATTTAGCTCTAAAATGCTATGTTTCTAAATCATCTCTCAGTATCTTCTTACAAATATTCCCAACATTCTATTGCCATGTTTCATTCTAAGTTTAACTGTTGAGAATTTCACATTTTCAAAGAAAGAAGACAATATTTAGATCCTTTTTTAAATTACCAGAAATAGTCAAAGAGAAAAATATATTTATTTCCTCCAGCTTAAGTGTGTAGCATTTATGAAGTCATTATATAATGTGTATGTATTTTTAAATCATCAAACAACACAGTATAGGATATACTACATTGTAAATTGATGTTTTCTATTCTGTTGTATGATTATTTGCATATGAAAAAAGAAATGATCCTGTGTTTTGAGATTATTTAACAAAAGTGATTAGTCTTGACTGTGGAGGAAAGAATTGAGCCCAAGTAGGAAGGAGAAAGAGCAGTCAGGTGAAATGTCTCTTCGAGCCACTTTTTGTTCAGTTTTGACTTCAGTATCCATCAACATCCCACTGAAATATTTCACTCCAGACTTTTTCTATAACATTTTTTTTCTTGGTAGAGAGGACATTTAAGAAAATGCTGTAGTGCATATACTGTTTGATGGACAACTCTTGTTTCTTATGAATATAACCTGTGATCAAGCCTAATTAAATGATGAATATATCTAATTTCCAACCATAATTTATTTTGAAACATTGATTCACAATGCTATTTCAAATAATCAACTGTTTAATGTCCTAACTCTGTATTGGTGATGACTGATAAATCAGAAGAAAATGTTGTAAGTTTCTTTTACAAGCCTTTGTTATTTGTTGACACTCCTGCAGAATTTTTCTCCGTCACAAACTCTAGACGTTTAAACCCAATGAATAGCTTATTTGCAAAATGTTCCAATCTGAATATGCTAATATAGTTCTGAATAAATCAAGTAAGTTTATTTTTCAGGGGGGAAAAATCAGTAGGATGCAATATTTTGTGTTTTTTTTGAAATATGTAGGAAATTAAAATATAAATCTATATTCAGTAATAAATCTCAGCACCGTTTAAGGAAGCTCTGGATATTGTTAGAGAGAAATCTAATCACATTTAAGCATACTAGATAGATATCAAAGCTGACATGCAGCAGATAACCTGAGGCTATTTTAATAATCTTCCATCAATTGTAAAAAAGGTAAATACTGTTTTAAAAAAAAGTACAATTACAAAGACCTGAAGTTTGTGGAAGAGAGCAATGGAAGGTTGCAGTTTGTGCTCAAATTGTTCCCTGATATATCAATTGCCTTGGGGGGGAAAGTACAGTTACAAAAAAGTGCTATCATCAATTGCATCAAATGTTCCACACCAATGCAAGGTATGGTGGTGGGATGGTGTATTTGAATCCTGTATTTTATGCATGATTGGTCTGTTAACCCACAACCGCTGTAATAATTTTTTTTTTAAAAAAGAGTTCATTTGAATTCAAACTGCTCAGTGAATTGAGTGACCATATATACTGCACTATGGTTAGGACCTCATTGTATAGAACACTGTAATATACAATTTTAAAAGATTGTTGAGGATTTAAGTGAAATAAGACAAAATAACTTATATATATAAATTTACAAAGCACTACATAAAGTAGAAAGTTCTCATTACCTGAAGAATGTTGTAACTACATCTCAGGAAACAAACCTTTTTTCTAAGTATGTGGTAATCTTTCTTAAACACATGCAGGGTGTGACCCCATTTTCTCCAGGAATTTAAATATAGTCCAAACTTCTATATTAGCAACATTAAAAATCTTGCTCTAACTTATAGTTTTGTCATGTGAAAAATGCCATTTATTGTAAAACATACTATTTTTTTCTATCATTAAGAACAAATCCCAACCAGTAAACTCTGACAGTTTATTTTTATCACATCTACTATAAAATGCATCCCAATTTTGAGAGAAAAGAAATGTGTTTCTTAGAATCAATTGAATAAGATATTTGACTATTTTCCTGTGAGGAGGTTTCAAGCAGAGGATCCAATTAACATATATGGCTGTTACAAACCCCATGGAAGCATTTGCTAGAGAGAAGAGATCTGTGTGCATTCTGGACCACATTAACCATACTATAATCATCACAAAATGTTCTGTGGGAAAGGAATATTCAGGATTAAAGTTTAAACAGATATTTCCAGTTTGAGTAAAGTAAAGAAGAAAATATATTTTAGAAATGTTAGATAGATATACTAATGATTCTGCCTAGTTTTCTTCTCCCAAAGGACAGGCCCACTCACCATTATTTCGACTCCATGCTTCCCCTTAAAGCTTTTCCTGATCTGTCCACCATATCTGTTCTCACCTTCCACAAATACCTGTGATAGTTTCTTTCTCTTTTCTGGATAAACTCACCTTGTGGTTTACTTATTGGGATAATTTCTGGAACACATTATTGCAATGACATCCTAACTGGTATCCCTGCTTCTACTTTACCTCCTTCAATCTATTTACCCGCAGCAACCAACCTGTTCCTTTAAAATATAAACTCTGTCTTTAAGTTTCTCTGTTCATGAAAAACTCATGAAAACCTCTGCTAGGATTTATTAATTTTAGCAGAATAAATAATTATACAAAAAATATCCATTTTTAACACATCAGGAGAAGAAAAAGAATAAATGTTTCGTGGCCACTGTCTTTTCCAGTGATTTAACGCAGAGCTTCCCAAATCTTAAATCAAAAGCAGGTATACAGGCAACAGTATATCAGTTATATTATTTAGATACATAATTTCCTTCTCCATGAACTTTTTTAATTTTTTTTTTTTTTTTAGGTATTGGAGATACAGTGAAGAAATGAAAGCTATGGATCCTGGCTATCCCAAACCAATCACAGTCTGGAAAGGTATCCCTGAATCTCCTCAGGGAGCCTTTGTGCACAAAGAAAATGGTATGCAATGTGTGCAGTATATATTTCAAAAGTTTACTAAATATTTTAATAATTTGTTTTCCTTTTTCACTGTCTAAATTAAATCATTGGAAAGTGCCATACTAGGGCTATATCATTATATATGTACATAAATTTCCTTCCTAGGTTTAAGGTTTATTATCCTCTTGACATTTTTTAACCTCATACGTCTTTTAACTCACACACATAAAAAATTGGAAAAATAAAGGGAATATTTTAAAATGGAGGGTGTGGATATCTTTGAAGTAACCTCACCTATCTTTCTACTAAAATTCCTAACAGACAGACATGGGAGGAGAACTGATTACAAGAATGATGTGTTGTCAGTGAGCGCTGGGGCACAAAGACACCCGGCAATATTGCATGTTGGGGATTATGATTTTTCATGTATTCCTTTGGTTTAGACAGAGTGTCAGCAGCCATGGTATTATCCCAGATCGATACAGTCAGGCTAGAGAGGTTGAATGATTGCTAATAACAATAGGTCCCCACTTACCTTGTTCTTCATTTCAGGATTTAAGATTGAGCCAGTTTCCAAGTATATACTTAGCCAAATCATAGAAACAGATACTTGTCTATCTGTTGTCACATGTAAATCTTGAATATTTCTCTCCTCATTCAAAGAGTAGTAAAGAAGAATAAATAAAAATAATAATTCAAAACAGAGCTTAGAGGGAAAAAAAGGAAAGATACATTATTCTGAAATATATGTTACTAGTATACCTGATTCAAATGACTTACAATAGGAATCAGAAGAAAATAGTATAATATGCGGGTCCATGAGAAGTCTATAATATATATGCAACAAGAACAAAAATAGACCTCTCTTGCAAGGGAAAATTAAGTGCATTTAGGAGCAGGAAAGAGCAAAAAAGTTTAATAAAGAAATAGGGGGAAATGAAGAGTCATATCATGCCTGGAAACTGTGATTGGCCATCAGTATATTGCCAGATTTAAAGAACATTTTACAGCAAGTGTAAACTTGAAGGAGCTGATATCAGGGTGAATAAATACCAGTCAGAAAAGTGGAGACATACTGCTTTATGGGCATCATTATATGCAATGATATACTTGCATTCTGTGTGCCAGTGTCCCACTGATGAAACACCATGGGCAGAGGCAAAGTCAAAAAGAACCCTAATGTCTTGATCATTGCGCTTTGCTAAGAATTATAGTTTTTTTGTGTGTAATCCATTGAAAGAATTAAAGAACAGAGTTAAGATACAGCCTGTATATGACAGAAGCAGAAATCCATAAGGAGAGGACAGGTTGAAGTGAAAAAATAATATGTCTGTGGTAAAAGGAAGGTCAATATAAACTTAAAGAAGTAACAATGCAGTCCTACTGGAGGCAGTAAAATCAAATCAATCAGGTGGACAAAACTTAAACGATCTCAAAATGTAGATGAAAATGACAAAGAAATTTAAAAAAATGTGAAAGCCAGTCAGATGAAGGCAGAAAACTGAGATCTAGGAATTATAGCTATCTCTAAAAAAGAAACTAGAACAATTATATGAAAAACTTTTTTTTTAAACATTGAACATAATTGGGCAGGGGAGGAGATTTCCTGATGTTATTCTAAAAAAGGCTTACTGTATCCCAGATAAGACCAACTCTAACTAACATTTGCTGAGGTAGTACCTCTGCTCTAGACTGTCTTTTAATAATAGTTATCATATACTATATAAAGATATATACAAAGAAAATTAAGCCAAGATCTTACTAATGATAATAGTTTCTCATTACTTGGCTTTACTTTATTAATTTTGTAAAATGAGTATGATGACTTTATAATAAATGTTACTTTTAAAACAAACAATGAATTATTTCAAAAGATTAAAAATTACTTATAATCTTAATTCCTTAGCACATTTACTGTTTTCCTTTTCCATGTTTTTATTTACAAGTGCACTAACATCTGAGATTTGATTCTATTTCTATGGAAATAATTCATAATTATATAAATAAGAAAAAACAAATCTTCTGCCTTCCCCCTGCCCCCCATGTTTTTTCATATTGTTCATTTGAAAATTTAATCATATTCATTCAGTATAAATCAGTGCAATTGTTCTGAAAAATATATTCTATTCTGTGTAATTAACACCTCTTAAATTGTTTCTGAACAACCACGAAGTAACACATTTAAATTGGAAAAAAAAGGTTTCTTAAAATATTTAATTGTGTTCTTATAAGTTTGTTATAATAACATAATTAACAAAATACAATCAGTTTCTACCTCTATGAAAATTCATACCTACTCAACTTTATTTGTTGTACAAACAACAAATTCCAAGATCTATTTCCATGAGCCTTTTTCTACTATCATCCTACCTCAGGGTTTAATTTCATGAGAAGAAAAACGGGTTTCTTACATTCAAAATCCCATGGTCTTTTTTCACATCACAAAGCATAAGTTCATAAAATGCTAACAAAGAACCAAAAGATTTTGAGAAAATCAATGTTTACAAATGACTGAAAACTTAAGATGAGACTTCAACATGTCCATGTCTTCTGCACCTTTCCTGGGCCAGCCCACTCTTTGATATTCTTCAACATTGAGCTCCTCATCATCTTTCAGGAGATCTTCCTTGGATATCCTTTTCGGATACCCTATCCCTTGCACTCAAAATCCTACAAGTATTTGCTTATGTGCCCTTTATTCCCTCTTGTGTAAATTATTTGAAGCCAGGCTCAGAGTGAAAAAAAAAGTATTTCTTGTTGAAATTGATTTCATCCCTTTCACTACTCCCAAAATTCTCTTGCTGAATTAGTGGAAGCATCTTATTTGTCTAAAACAATTGTTCTGTAGAGTAACAGTACCAACCAGTCTCAGTCTAAATAGTCTACCGATATTCTCTGCCTCTTACTCCCTACTCAGATCTCCAACTGTGGTATCTTACCTTCTGCTCATATTTTACATAATTTCTTCCTAATGCAGGTGTAGGAAAGAGATGCAAGCTAAAATTTACTAAGTAAATATGGAATATTAATAACATGACTCAAAGTAATCCCTTATAAAGATGATCCCATGTACATCATATTAAACATTAATGAAATTGGCCACGATAGTGCTTTGGGATGGTTTCCCTAGTCCACACTTCCACCAGTGAAGGAATTCCTTCCTGGGAATCCACTCCTAATGATAATTTTCCAAAAGAGACCACAAGCTTAAAATTCAACTATAGGTCTTTGAAGAATGCTTTTCATATTAAGGTGAAATATGCTGCCCTATATTATCTACATATGGATATTAATTCTTATGCCTTGACTGATAAAGTATAATACTTGGTACCATTTATCAACTACCTACCACATGTAACATGTTAAATAAATTGATTATATAATTTAATTTCCCAGCACTAATACCTTTTTAACCCAGTTATCATATGAGGAAACCAACTCTCTGCTAGTTTAAGTAGCTTATTCAAGATCATAAAACTAGTAATCCACATATTTAAAGTTTGAAAATAGAACACTCTAGCCCAATTAATGTGCTCTAATACACTGTTTCCAAAGAGAAAAAGTTACTTTTTCTAAATGATAGTCATTAAAATAATTGAAAGTTTGTCCTGTCATTCTGAAGCTTCGTTTGGTCATAGGAAACAAACCGAGGCTATCTCAGAAGGTTGTTTCCTGAGCCATAATCCTCCTGGTTTTCACCTGTAGTCACTTAAACAGTTCCTCTTGTTTTCCTCCTTACTTTCAGCCACTAAACATAACTACAATGTTCCAAGTGAGAACTGACTCATGCAGAATATAGTGGAATGATTTCTTCTTAGCACTCATTACTCGACAGCGCTTTAAACAACTGCATGAGATTTTTAACACATACTAACTCTGTAGTAAAGAATTACTGGATTCGCTCTCCCCCAGATAGTATCCACATTAAGTGTTGTCAAGACACTTCTCCCAGGTATTCTATGCTCTCTCTTTGGAAAATGCTACTTTAATGTAAATAGTCTACCTTTAACAGTTACTTTTCACATACTGATTTCACCCCATCTTTTAGCTTGTAGAATAGTTTTGACTCTTGGTTCTATTCATTTGCTGTTTCAATTTTTCACCCCCATACTCTTTTTGTCAAAATCTACATGTGTGATTCAAACAAATATCAATTTCTACAAGATTCAGTTTATTTATTTACATTTATTAAATGCTAATTATATTCTTACTAAGCATGAAAGAATGGAAAATGGAGACTACAAAGGCACTGTCATCAAGAAGCAGTTTTGTATATATGTAATATATACAAAATATACAAAAATATATACAAAATATACAAAAATATATACAATATATACAAAATATACAGAATATATATATAAAATAATACCAAAGCAACTTACCAGTATGTATCAATCAATTTCACTTGGAGATCTTACAAAGGAATGATCAATTAGATGAGATCAGTTAGGAAAGATATGCAGAAGGAATAAATTATCCAAACCAAACTGCATACAGAGGAACACTTTTCTTCTTATAATTTCATAGAAATCCTGTGAGAGAAAAAATTGGTGACCAGATATATTTGGAGAATACTATGTATTATATTCTCTTCTTGGAGACTGAATGGTTCATTAGCATATTATGATGGAATTGTTGAATTAAAGAAATGCAAATATATACTTACATAAATATATATATGTATATATACATAAACATGTATAATTCAGCCAAGTTTTTTCCCTCAACTTTTTTAAACAAAGGAAATGCTTCCATGGGCAAACAGGACATTCATTTTTCATAGGACAAAGATTAGAAAATGTCATGTCAACTCAGTCCATGCCAAAAAGATATAAAATAGCAGATATTGTTTCCTAAGTAAGAAATATTTGTCCCACCTAAGGTTGCTTTCAGTCCATTTTTTCTCTATTCCTCAAACCTCTGAGAAGAGATCCTTTTATTCGTCCGTATAACATGTCAATATTCTACAATATTTGTAAAGCTTTCATTTTTCAGGTCAAAGTATCCTCAAATATATTTAATTTAACTATAAGTTGCAGAAAAATTTTAATTAGGCTGTTAACCATTTTCTCTCCTATTAGTTATCTATGTATATTCTTTACATACTACATTAAGTGATAATAGTAGACTGTACCACCTGCTCTACTAGCAGGGCCAAGGGACCATCTTTATAGTACTTGCAAAATCTTTCTCCTATTAATTAGAATATATAATTGCTTTGAACTAGAAAATATGGCATATACAAGTGTTCAGGTTAACATTTAATAAGCTAAACTGTGTTATAGGAAAAAGATGTAAATCTATAAAACTGGCCTATCATTGACCTGATATTAGTTTAAAATCATGGCAAATTCTAGCCTCTACAATTTTTTTTCTACAAATGATTAACTTTGAAGTTGTTTTCTTAATTTAGGATCACTCCTCCATGAACACTTACATGATATTGTTGATTTATTGCTTTAATAAATGTATTCAACAAATTCTAACCTGTATTATTTGATATATCAGAAACTTGTAGTTACCCTAGAAGGACCTTTTTGAACAATATTTTCATTTATTAAAGTGTAGATTTTATGTACACACTAGAGACTATTTTATTTCTTAAAAACCCTGGGACATTTTAGAAAAGCCTTACACAGATTCTTTTAAATTTTTTTTTTTTTTTTTTTTTTAGTTTTGTTTGTTATATGTGTTTAAATTACTAAGAATTTACTATGGTTCACTACGTTAGAAAATATGGTAGCTTGATCATATGTAAATATTGCATTTTAGTTGATTAAATGCACTTAGTTAAATCGATAGTCTACTGAATCTCATTTGTTTCTTAAATTTAAAAATTAATCAGACATATAAGAATACATTTAATTATTGATTAAAGCAAAAACAGTAAATAGAAGTATTAAACTATAATGAGACACCTATGGCAGACAATGTCTTATTACAGTTCTAGGTTTAAGCAATAGAAAAGTCACTAATAAAGACTAATATAAAAAACAAATCATCAAATAATACACTGCAGCCTCATTGATTTCTCAGAATTTCTCAAATTTTAATAATGCAGGTAGGAATTCATCTGAAGTTGCTACTTTTAATAAACATAAAACTTTTTATGTTTTTTTTTTCTTTAAAAAGAAAAAAAAACCTAAATTATTGAAAGAGATGAATTTTTTAGGATCAATGTTTGACATATTTCTATTTCCAAAAGATTTCAGGTTACTTTTTTTCAATTACTTATATCACCTAACTCCTACTAACTAGACTTCTTATTTCTAGCAAGAATATTCACTAAGCTACAATTTTATTCTCATATATAGAGTGTATTACTGTAAAATTTTACCTGCAGACCCTATTAATAGGAAAATGGAAAGTTCTGAGCCTTTGAATGATGCCTGGTAGCTTTAGAGTACTTAGTTCTGGCTAAAAATTAAAGATGAAGACTCTTCCAGCTCTTGGTTTTCAGAGTAGGAAAATAAGTACATTCACCTATTTTGAAGGTCCATTTAATTCTACATCAGGGACATTATTCAACTATGATTATCTAATGTGCTGTTCTTTGGCAAGCCCTCAACATTTCTTCATCCAGGCTTGTTGAGTAATTACATTGGATTTCATTAGAGTGATCAAATACTTGCTCCCTGAAGTAAAATTTGAATATGCATACACCTGTTTTCACTTGGCAAGCTAATCTGATCTCAAAACTGTCCTTCGAAACTAAAAGCAACAGCATATTTTTATGTTGTTGAACAGAATGATTTTCAAAATGAAATAACTTGTAATGAAGGTCCAGCCAAGCTGAATTTTTTTTGAGACATCAAAGTTCTTCATTTCATAGGTGATATCTATCATAGCCTATGATTTAAAAAATGGAGTTTTGTTAAAAGACTGATGAGGTCTCTAAATGTGCCCATCTTAGAAAAATCATTAAGTGCTCAGGCTCAAGAACTAGACCAAGACTTAAACCCTGCTTTCACCAGGACATGGCATATTATTTTATATCTGCCTGACAAGTACAAGTAGTTAATTCTACCTCACAGAGTGGTTTTGAAGATTAAAAGAGAACACATATGCTAGCTGTTAACATAGTGCTTCCTCTAGCAGGGCTTCTTAACCAGGGGTCTATGGACCTCCAAATGGTCCATGGAAAGATTCCAGGGGGTCCATGAACTTGAATTGAAAAAAATCAACTTATTACCTTTATTTTTTCTGACCTCTAACTGAAATCTAGCATTTCCTTCACTTATGAATGTATGCAATAAATTACAGTAGTATTCATTTTATATCATATTACAGTTGTTGCATTGCTCAAAAAATCGTTGACGCTCATCCATACTTCAAAATTATGGTAGTTGTTAGACTTGACGCTAGTTGAGTGTCATAAAGCTATGGGCCGCTACATTCTAAGAAGAGGTCCGTGGTTTCACCTGACTGGCAAAGGGGTCCGTGGAACAAAAAAGGTTAAGAACCCCTGGCCTATAGTAAATGTGCAATAAAACAGGAAAAAGAAAACCATTGTTAGAAACCTCTATAAAGTATACCATTCAAATTAGATAGCTCACAAAATATAGTTTTAAAATAACTATAGCATTAAGATGTTTCCCCTTGGTTTCCTGAATTTTATCTCAAGGCAAGAAGTAAGTCCCAGTAGTGTAGTCACAAAGAAACTTGACATGAAGCAACTGTGGACAGAAAGAAAATTTGAATATATACCTAACTATAACCATAAAAATTTGGAAAATATTCTAAGGAAAACACACATATTTGTAATTGAATTGTTATGAGCTTTCTATTTTCCACATCCATAAATTGCCCCCATGAAATACATGCCATTTGACATTATTAAATATACAATTGTAGATTTATTTCTTCTACTTTATTTCTAATAGGATTCCTGGTGGCTTTAAAAGTTCGATAAAATAAAGCTAGGTGACACAAATTTCCTTAGACTAAGTAAATAAGAAAGTTAAATGAAGGGGGGAAAGGAGAAGAACTAAAATGGGCATGAACTACAGCCATTAATGAAATCAGTACCCCTTGTACTATGAATATCTTATTTGCTTCCTAGCAGACAAAGGAAAACATCTCTAGTTTTATGGTTTGTTGTCCAAATGATAAAAAGCAAGCCTGTTCTTTAGAAGGAGCAAAACTATTCCTGGTACTAAGATGATAAGAAATTCCCCCTGAGCTGTTTCATGGAGAAGTCTCTTTATAATGTACTGAACAACGTCCTCAATAGCAGCCTGAAGACAGTGTTTCAATTTATAAGGTTCTGTTAGCACCTTTCAGTACAGGCTGTTACTATCACACTTACAGGAAATTGAGTAACAGTAATTCTGTAAGTGAACATTAGAATCCAGTTCTCTTTCTGGTGTAGACCAGAAGTTGATTTTAACATGTCCAGAGGAAGTGATGTGCAGCATGGTCTTTCAACTGTCCTTTATAGATGATATTTCTCTTTCTCGGCTGAGCTTTCTGTTGGCATTAGAGGGACTGAGTCATGGATTACAGCTCCTGGAGGACAGCAGCTAGAGCCTTTTTAACAGTCAGCTGAGCAGAGGCTAATGTTTTCTTCCTTTGGAAATTGAGGTTCCATTAAAGTACAACTTTTAAAAAGTAGTCGATTTAATTAAAATTTCTTTATGTATACACTTTCACAAATAAGTGGTACCTGTGTGTGTGTGTGTTTCCCCTCTAGGCTTTACGTATTTCTACAAAGGAAAGGAGTATTGGAAATTCAACAACCAGATACTCAAGGTAGAACCTGGATATCCCAGATCCATCCTCAAGGATTTTATGGGCTGTGACGGACCAACAGACAGAGATAAAGAAGGACACAGCCCACCAGATGATGTAGACATTGTCATCAAACTGGACAACACAGCCAGCACTGTGAAAGCCATAGCTATTGTCATTCCCTGCATCTTGGCCTTATGCCTCCTTGTATTGGTTTACACTGTGTTCCAGTTCAAGAGGAAAGGAACACCCCGCCACATACTGTACTGCAAACGCTCTATGCAAGAGTGGGTGTGATGTAGGGTGTGGTTTTTATTTCCTTTCTTTTCCAGGAGTTTGTGGTAACTTGAGATTCAAGACAAGAGCTGTTATGCTGTTTCCTAGCTAGGAGCAGGCTTGTGGCAGCCTGATTCAGGGCTGCCCTTTCAAACCCAGAGGGTCGCTGGTCCTGCACATGAGTGGAAATACACTCATGGGGAAGCTTCCATGATGCACAGTATCTGCCGTTCTTCAGTCCTTTGTCTTTCTTTGTCATTCCGTTCTAGGCCTTTCCTCTGCACGCTCAATGCCCAGTAAATTTTCAGGATTAACTAAAGAAGAGGAAAAAAAAAAAAAAAAAAAAAAAAAAAAAAAAAAACAACCCACAATTGAACTTTCAGGAAAGTGTGAAGACCCAAAACAGCTTTGTCTCCAAAGAAGATAGCTCTCTGACTGCTATGGATAGTCTCCTACGCATCATTTTTGTCAGGTGGGAGATCTGGAATACACATGCAGGACGTTAGACTGTTGGGACAGCCATTTTCCAACAAACAAGGGGCCAAAATATCTGCAATATAGTAACAGCCTTAATAATACATCCATTTTTCGTTTTATACAGCTGTTCTCAGCTATGTCCTCAACGTTTCATCACATTTATATTCATAGCTGTATTCAAACAGGACCTTTTAATTGTTTTGAAGTGTTTCTAAACCCCTTCCTGCCACCTTCTCCCTACATCTTTGGGATAATCTCCCCAAGTTGTATTAGGCCATTGCCCCAGGCCTTTCATGGGTCTGTCAGGAATATTCACTACAAAGCAGAGCAAGAAGCAGTGTGTCTCTAAAGTGGATTAAAGTGACAGTTATTTTACAAGGATATTTGACACTTGTAATACATAGTATAACCCTTTGAGAACTATCAGATCAGCTTTCAGAGTCTTAGGGGTGTCGGTCTTGATATCTGGTAAATCATAGAACTGGGCAATGGGTAAAAATGGTCAAAGGTTCAAGAAGTTCAGGTTTTTAAAACAGATATCCTATTATCCCATGTAATTTCTAAGTGATTTACAGTACTACATAAATGCATTTATAGCAAACAGAAATAATGTTCCTTGCCAAAATTTTTCTGGCAAATAAAAAGGTATTTTATTAAATATCTCATAAGAGTGAAATGTTATTTGAACAACTGGTTATAATAACCTATTTTTTCTTAGACTTATTGAATTTCTGTTTTAAAATCCATTGCATGAAAATTCACTTTGCTTTGGTACATGCAGTTAGCATTGCCATTTTAAAAATGAACTAAAATGACGACTCTGAGGTTGCATGAACAGCCTCCCGTGCATTACCTATTGCACTATTGCATGTCAACCATAGTTCTCAAAGGGTTAGTGTGGCTTTTGGCACTTAGCCAATCCATTTGATCATTGACAGAGCCAAGAGACCACCAAAGCATATAATTGTTGCGCGTAATTTGTCCTAACAGCAGTATTGTTGATTCATGTGACCTGCAGAGCAGGTTTGTATCAATATTTTTTTCCTAGAGAAAAGTCAGCAACTGACAGACCTCTTTATTGATTTTTAGGAGCTGCTTCTTGCAGTGAAAGGCTTTACAGCCACTGGGCTGTGAACTTATTAGAGATGGTCAGAACGAATGCACCCCATGAGTCAGACATTGGCTTTGTGTGAAAGCCAGCTGTGGAGGGGATTAGCTTTTGAAACAATGAACAGCTTGCCTTGAACTTGATTATTGATCTGTTGACTGTCATTAACAACTTAAACATTGTCTTCTGTGAAAAATTTCCTTGAAGAGTCTTGTTCTATGTCCTTGCCCTTTGACCTTTAACTTTGAAACTGGCACAAACTGAGGGGAATCTGGTGTTGCTTCTCCATTTTGGATTGTTAATTTGTTCCCTAAAAACCTAGTAAGCATGAGCTGTTTCCTTAGGATTGGAGAGAAAGAGTATCGGTGGTGGATCTGCAGATGGACACTTTGCTCTTTTACATGCACACTCTAAAAATGCCCTATAGGTAGAAGTGACTTTTAGTTTTTCTTTAATATAATTTCAAGTCCAAACTCATCATTTTAGTACAAATTACAAGAACTATAGAATACAAAAACCTCAATACTTGAATGGCCAGTGTGGCTTTTATATAAAGCAGGAATTTTATACTAGTGAAAATTTCTTACTCATTTGCTAATAATACACATTTCCAGATGATTTTTAATGAGTGTAGGTATACATTCTTATTTGGAAATGGATAGTTTGGCTGCCTTGAATTTATATTTATACTCAACATAGCATGAAAATTAGAATGCCTTTCAGTTAAACTACATATTTATGATTTGGTTGGGGGAAAATATTTTGTAATTATGGGTGGCATGCTGCAAAGCCTTGCAGATTGTTGTTTCTTACAACCTGAATATATATATATATGTTGTAAGGCAAAGGAAAAAGAACAGCTGAAAAAGAGGTATGGCTTTACAGGCAAACACTATGCCATGCAGATTGTATTTGGACAATATGTCAGAGACCAGGTACGAGAGGGCCAAGAAAGTAAGGGAGAGGACCAGAATCAGCCCTGTCACTTTACTTCAGTGCTTCCATTCTAGATGATGCTGATGTTATAGTCATTTACTGCTACTGAGCATGGGGGACTATACACATAAGTTCATTTATACAGTGTTTGATTATGGGAGGGTTTAGTCTTTTAGGACCCTGATGTCCAAAACACAAGGACTGGAAATTCTATTTTGCTGCAGATAGAAATGAGAAACTGTGTCATTGTGGAATATCTGCAGATCTTTGAGAAACTCCATCAACCTGCACTCTGAATGGATTTTTTTCTCTGAGATGAGAAAGAAACTGAATAAGCAATCTAATGCCTCTTTACTCATTTGTCATAATTCCTGATTCATCATAAGGCTATAAGTATATAAGGGCTAGAAAAATAATCATAGCATTAGGGAGAGAAAGAGTCTGTCATATGCTTGCATTCTGGCAAATGTCATGGATTAGGTTTGGGTCATATTTACTTGAATATGAGATTAGATTTATGTGATAAGAAAAGGCACATATGGCTGTTCTCTTGGCTAGAACATTTACATAATTATCAGGCTGTGAGCTAGGATCACAATAAGTGCAACATAATCACAACCACTGGGATTCCATTTATTTTTCATACCCCAGGTATTTTGTGAGTATGTTTACTGACTCCTTTACCACTTTGGGTTTGGGGAAACACCTCAATTCTAATTGGATACATAGAGTGACTGATCACTTCAGCAGATACAAATATTGATTCAAAAACAATGCAGAATAAATTTCCATGGTCAACAACATAATATACCAGTTCAGTATCAATGGAGACACAACTTCTCGAATATTTTTCATCATCCCATCAATAATAGCATGAAAAGCTTAGATCTAGGGTTTCCCAAATTGAAGTGAAAACACATGCACAATCACAAAAATACAGTTGTATTTCTCCTACTGTTTCATTTCTCAATCATTTATCTAATAGAAACACAGATGTAAACAAAGCAATGTTCTTTATATAAATTGTCTACGTAGTTTAAAATTTCAGTCAACTATTATTGTTCTGTATATTAACTGGCCTGAATGAAGTATTAGAATAGCTGATCAGCCTATATTCTCTGTAAAGCAGAAATTCCACATCAGAGCAATATAGGGCCATCCATAACATACCTAAAAACTATAGTGTATTGAACTCTTGACCCATTTCAGAACCAAATGCCTACGTACATAGCAATCACAGCAAGTGAATATGGATGCTCTTTACGATTGCAAAGGTAACATAGCTAAATTAGAGAACATTACATAATAACAAAGATAACTTCTGCTGTAAATCAGAGGGCAAGGCTTTTCTGAATCAGATGTCAAAAATTACTAAGTAATGATTACTAAAAATAATTACTAAGTAATAAAAGATACAGACTGGTTTAATGAAATATGCAAATATTACTTTTATTAGTCAGATTACCTATAATCTTTTTCTATTAACACATAATTGGACTGTTTCATATACTATCTACTTGTTTTTATTCCCTTTCTATTGGTGATTGAACATACAGTGCAGTGGATGAGAACAATGCCCAAACTTACTGGTAGGTCCAATGCATGGATAATGGACTATCTACTGGATTCTAGAGATAGTAATATACTTGTAAGTTCTGCATATTATGCTGATAAATCATACTGATTATGGTACAAATACACACCCACACTTTGTGGATGTTACAGTAAAATAACCAATGTGTTCATATTGACTAAACTCACTGGTTTTGGAAGAGGAATGGATGTTATAATCAAGTAGACTAAACACAAGAGTCAGAAAAGAATCTGTTTTTTTAAGTTTTGGAATTCTTTTCAGAAGCTAATAAAGTTGGTGATTTACTGATATATTGAGTCTGTGAGATTGTAGGATATAATGAAACAACTTTGTGGATGGTGGTAAGATAAGCTTTTTAAGCAAACAGAGCAAAGAGTTGATTTAATTTTTGATGCTCTCAATGGCACATTCCAAAGTATCACAGATGTCAAACAGAACATGCTGTCTACACCAACATTGATAAATGAGCTATCACAAATGGCCATAAATACAATCAGAGCCATTACATTATAACACAAAAGGTGTCAAGTCAATCATATTAGAGGGTCTAACCATTCCATTGCATTTCATGGGACTTCATGATACTGATTTATTGTGACCACAGGAAATAACTGCCACAGCATATGCATATATGTTTTAGGTTCCACATTGTTTAGGAGGGCGCTGTACCTATATCAGGAAAGTTTCATTGGTTCTATTTTTAAGAAAATGAAAGCAGTAGTCAGGGATAGTACCACACTATAAATATGAAAGCTAAATATAATGGAAATGGAGAAAGAGGAAAAAATGACTCTTGTGTAAAATATAAAGACTTACTATAGTAGTCCTTAATAATACACCTGGAAATTTTGCTTTAGCAAGTATAAAAATAGGACAGAAAAATGCTACTTCGTGTCCTTCACACAGGTGATGAGTATGTGATATATAAATGTATGTATTAGCCAGTGGTCTTTAGCTATTACCCTGCTTAAACACATCCAATCCTCATGCATTGCCTTATAGGCTAAAAATGTCAGAGTTAGGTGTTTAGTAACCTCAATTGGAAAAATATACAATGTCAGAATCCCCTGAGAAAAGCCATTTCCTTAGAATAGAAGTTTACCTCAATAATCATATAACACAAAACACTTGGCATAATATCAAAGAAAGTTGCCTTAGTGTTCTGGTCTCATCTATTCATAACCTTTCTCTTTCAGATACTACTAAACTCATTTTTCATATGTTTCCATTGGTGAACTTTGAAATGATTCTGAACTTTCTCATGTCGGATTAATAACATCCAATTTCAAGTGTTCCTTTCAATGTTTTACATGTATGTCTACTTTGAAATTTAAGCCAATAGTATATAAAGCCTAAGAAGAAACATCAATTTGACATATTCACAGAAGTGACTAACAGATGTGATATTGTAAGTTTCTGTCAGTTTTCTAGTAGAATACTGGAATAGCAGTCTTTGATTTTTAAACACAATTGTAAGCATATAACTGGACATGACATGCAGCATTTATTTAAAAAACAATGCTAATTCTTTATATTAAGTAAAAATATAAGAGTGTGAAAAGCTTGGTGCTGTAACTAAGACTTCACAGGCACCCATAACTAAAGCTCTTTAAGGAAAATGAGGGCTTGGCCAGTAATCATGGTCAGTGAATAATAAATATGAAAAGCTACATATGAAACATTTATGTGTGAAGATTTCTGAAGATTCTATACCTTTTAAATTTAAAGAGGAGCATTTCCTAGAATTTATCTTATGCTAATATTGGACTGGGAGTAACATTCAAGTTTGCACTCATCATCTCCTTCCATTAAAGGATGCATTGGACAGTGTAGGACAAATACATCACAAGCGAGAATGTTGTGCTGATTCACATAACTTTGCCGTGTGGTCTGCGATAGAGCTGGATTTATATGCCCTCAAGAAGGGAAAAGAAAATCATTTAAATATAAATATTAAAATAGAATAATTGCATCATGTTAGGCCATTTAGCTTCGGTGCAAGATGTCATTAACCCTTATTTCAAGTAGAAAAGCCAGAAGAAGAGAATGGTGAACAAGAATAAAGTGACTCATTTTTTTTTACTTAGGAAGCTGTTGCTTGAATATTTCATCCACTTGTTCTTATCTACAAAAAAAAAAATCACTTACAGTACATTTCTGTCACACTTGGTCCTTAGCTAGATTGAATCCCAGGCATAGTATTTCTTGGTACAGGACTGCTAAGACATGTCTCTTATATGATGAAGCTTTGGTGATATGTAACTGCATGGTAGGATGCCTTTTCCTAGGATATGATATGGTGCTGCTCGTACTTGCCACCTTTTATATGAATGTATGTATGTCACTATGTTGTTGGCCTGTCTTGCCAAGATACAGATGACTAAAGCCTGGTGTGAGCTATCTATTTGAAAAGTCACTAAGATGCATGTTTCATTTGCTGTGTTGTAATGCCGTTTGGAACTTGTCCCTCTCTATATATTGGTAAAACATACCTTTTTTCTTTTTTTT
>JAQZBX010041112.1:0-22459 GCA_029593785.1 Cabassous unicinctus
GTTGTGGAAAAGATCATAGTGGGTCGGTGAGAATTGGAGTTAGAGGGAGATTACTGTTTTAGAAGAGGCCAGGTTTAAGTGATTTTGTTTTTGTTTGCTTTTGAAAAGGAAGGAGGGAGTGGATGTGGCTCAAGCAGTTGAGCACCTGCTTCCCACAAGGGAGTTCCCAGGTTCAGTTCCCGGTGCCTCCTAAAAACCAACTCAGGGGAGCCAATGTGGCTCAGTGGTTGAGTGCTGGCTTCCCACATACAAGGTCCTGGGTTCAGTCCCTGGCCCTAGTACCTAAAAAAAAAGAGAGAAGGAAGGAAGGGGAAACCCTTATTGAGTTTCTACTATGTACCTGGTCCTTTAGCTAGGTATTTACTGTTCATATTATTTTGTCCTCAAATGAAAATTACAGTAATTATTAATATATACATACCACTTTGTAGATGATAACATGAGTTCTTATACATTATTTCATTGATCTTCACAAACATCCAAAGGTGAGGAAATGAAAACCCTGAAGTCTCACAGCTTCTAAGTGGCAGAGCCAGTCTTCAAATTTATTGCCTTCTCCAAATCCTGCTTTCCTATACCTAGGCCACATTGCTTCTGGGAGTGTATGCTTCCCCTCAGTTGCCAGTAGTGAACAGCTCAGGAAACAGGAGGGGCAGTTATGAGACTGGAAAATGGGTGAGAGTGGAGTGGACTGTGAGGGTCCATGCTTCCTTGCTGAGGTTTTATATTTTGTTTCATTTCAGGATGGCAATGGCACGGAGAAATATGTTCCAGAAGGGGGAGGTGCATAACAAACCATCAGGATTCTGGGGAATGATAAAGAGTGTTACCACTTCAGCACCAGGAAGTGAAAGTATCCTTTATCCTTCTGCTTGATTCTTTTTCTCAACTCCAGACCAAGAGCAGAAGAAAAAAGTAGTATTGGGATCATTCCCTCTAAGATACCTGACTACATCAGGCTGGCTAGGACTAGGCTTAGGAAATGTAATGTGTACAGATTCATCTTTCTAATACCCATATAAGATCATAAAATCATTGTCTTTGAGCTGGAGGGATCCTAAAAAGTCAATCTTTCCATTTCACAGATGAGAAAATAGACCCAGAGAGGTTAAGCACACTGGTCTGTGGCAAAGCTGGGACCAGAATTGTGGTCTCTTCTTCATAGATCTTTCCACTACGATATTTTATTTCCCAACTCTGAAAAAAACACCACAGAATATATTGGGTCCCTAAAATGAGCAGCTTATATATGGGATGGTAAGAATCCATTTCTAAAACAAGCAATAGTCCTAAATGAGTTTTAGGCATCTTTACTTCTCCAGTAAATTTTTGGTTTAATGAATGAATGAAGATTGGGTTAATGGATTATTCTTGGCCCAGCTAGTTACAGTGTTAAATTGATTCCCAAATTGGGTAACCAGATCTCCCTGTGGATACTGACTGTTAGGTCAAAACTTGGGAGACTAAGCGTGAGATAGCATACTCCTGGTTCTTTCCCTGGCCTGGAGAAGTGCAAATTCCCTTTTGGTTTGTTGTAAGAAAAGTGTGTTTGTTTCTCTTAAACGTATGTATTCTTGCCATGAATTATGACATATCCTTCTGGGTGTCAAATGCAAGTAAGAATAAGTCCAAGGCAGAATGACTATGGCAGAGAAAGAAGGACTAAGTTAGATTCATTTATTTAATCAAGATATATTTATTTCCTGTCTCCTATTTCCAAGCAGAGTGCTAAGGGATAAAATCATGAACAGAGTATAGCTATCTCAAGGAACTTACCATCTTGTCATGGGAGAGACAGACATGTAACTAGGTAACCCATGTTATGTTTGGTGGCCTGGAAATGCCAGTATCAACCACTGCTGAAGAAGGAACTGAATGAAGGGCACACTCTGATTTGGGTGATAGTGGGAAAAACCACAGAGAGGAGAGAGGTTTTGGAGTAAAGTCTAGTACTTCTGTTTTTAAAGAGGCTATCTTTACTATTTTATTACTTAAAAATCCATAACAGCCCAAAAGTTTAGGTTTAAGCTATTTTAGTGACGATAAGTCAAACCAACAGAAGTATCGGGATTATTTAACCTCTCTGAGCACCCTGTTTCCTAAAACAATACCTCACTGAGTTCTTGGAAAGTAGCGTAGAATAATGGAAAGAGCAGGACTTGGGGTAAGGCAAAGCTGACTTTGCAGCTACATCTATTAGCTGTGTGGCTTTGAGCAAGTTGTTTAACTCTGAGTTTCACTTTCCTTATCTGCAAAGTGGATAGTAATCTATTTCACAGGATTGTTGTGAGTATCAAAGATAATAATGTCTGTAAAGAATTAAGAAGGTGATGTCTTTAAAGCCCAGTCCATATTAGGACTCAATAAATATTACTTCACTTTCCTAAATTGTATTTACTCAGATAATGTGGAAGAAAACTAGGCATTATTAATATGTGTTGTAAGCATTTGAAATTTTGAAGACTACATCTGACTCTAGATAAATAAATACCATCTGTCTGAGCAACTTGAGCTGGTGAGAAATAGAGTGGTAGTTGTTTGGTAGTAATGTTCTTTATAGAAAAGCTTTTTTCTACACACCTGTTTTGGGAAGTAGGGAAGATTGCTCTGAAGTACCACTGATGGCTGTGAAACAGGTAACTGAAAATATTGGCAGTTCCTGGGATCCACTATAGGAGAAACCAAAAGCAAATGCTTTCTCCATTGCTATTTCTTGAAACTTTGATGTGATTTCAACCTTGATGCCCATTCTGTACCAGATCTTACTCTTATTCAACAGGAAGTGGATGCTTTGGAAGAACTAAGCAGGCAGCTTTTTCTGGAAACAGCTGATCTATATGCTACCAAGGTACATAGCAAGGAAACTGAGGTGTGGTTTTACCAATATGGTTGAGAGAGAACAATACTAAATGGCTTTTTAGTGACGTCTGTGGCCAAGCAGTGCAAGAGACACCCCGTAGCTGCAATAGCAGCCATGAAGCTTGGGTATGCGGCATCTGCACACTTCATGGCATTGCTTCTACCACTAGCAAAATCCTTAATGGAACATTCTCAATGATAAAATTGGGTGGGATAGTCAGGAGAGGCTTCCCAGTATTAAGGAGGAGGCCCACGCCACTTCCTACTGACCCAGGACAACAAATCCTCTGTATTCCCTAACAAATTAGTAATATTATAAGAGCAGGAGACATCTATCTGCCATGGTCTGGCTCTATGTTAAAGGATCCAGATCAAGAAGTAAAGTTGCAAATTATTTTAATCCTTTTTAAGGATAACTTCACACAGTTGGCAGTGTAGGTTAAAGGGTTAAAAACATAGGCTTTGGAGTCAGTAGCCCTGAGCCTAAGTCCCCCACCTCACCAGCTATGTGACCGTGAGCAAGTAATTTAGCAGTCTCTAGCCTCAGCTTTCTCATCTGTAAAATTCAGATAATAGAACATGAAAGAGTTGTTATGTAGGTTAAAGTAGATTATGCACAGATGTTTGTTTCAGTCTCTGACTTAAAGTTAAGCATTCAATAAATGTTGGCCACTACCACTACTTTCGTTTTGTCTTGTTTTTTAAACAAATCAATTTTATTGATACATATTAATAAAGCATACAGTTCATCCAAATAACTACTTTTATTTTAATATCAGTATTACCATATGTGGTTTTTTGTCATATTACCAGTTTGAGCAGTGATTTATAGAGGCAGGAATACTTTCATTGAAAGTATTCCTTTCATGGAATATAAATTTACATTTTTTAAAATAAACCATGTTTTGTGTTTGTTTTCCCTCAGGAGAGAATAGAATACTCCAAAACTTTCAAGGGGAAATATTTTAATTTTCTGGGTTACTTTTTCTCCATTTACTGTGTTTGGAAAATTTTCATGGTAAGTATATTATTTTTAATTGTCACTGTGTAGGTGGTTTTACCTGGTAGTGGCAGAGAAGGAAGAGTGGGTTTGATTGATACATTAAACTAAATTCCAAATCCAATTGAGTCAGCAGTGTGCTCTTTCATATCTCTGAGTCTCATTCTTTATTTCTCTTCTTTTTATAAGAAGGAGGTTGCATTTTTCTTCAGTCAGAGGTCATGAAGGCCTTAGATTATGAAATCTATAAAATGATTATGAACGTTTCTTGTTTTACACTCTGGTTCCGTATTACCCACGAGTATATGACTGTAACCTCACGTCCTATGTGTAGCTTAGAACAGAAACCACCTGTCTTTTTTTAATAACCTGAATACCCCCCAAAAAATTGAGTCCAAAGTAAATTCTAAAATATATTTCCTTAGATAAATTCATCTTCTTTGTTGATAGTTGATACTCTTTTGTGGCTCTCCCTTAATACTTTATTCTTTATGTGCATTTTGTGTACATTATTTGTCTTTACTTCTGATCTCATCTACAGGTATCAATGAATTCCAACGTGACTATAGAAGAGGCTGATTTGACTTTTTGGTTTGGTGACTTTCCTGTTAGGGTTCTTTGCACAGAGAGAATTGTCAGCTTGTTAGTTAATCTCAGTCAGTGTAGATGAATGATGGATTTTGGATTTTATAATAAATTAATGCTAATACCCTTTCAGGTGACATTTTAAAATCTTGGTGCATTCAGTGGGAGAGGATGAGTGAAGATAGTTGAAGATGGTGTGTTCAGGCACCTAAGCTTCTAAAAGGTTTTGTCTAAGATGCAGCCTTTAGAGAGAAGTGAATCTTTTTTTAACAGCTTTATAAGTTTTGACACATGTATCCACCTGTGCAACAACCATCACCACAATCAAAATAGTGAACCTATCCTCACCCCCAGAAGTGTCCTCATGCCCCTTTGTAAGGCCTCCCTCCCACACTCCCAGTCCCTAGGCAACCATCCCTCTGCTTTCTGTCGCTATACATTAGTTTACGTTTTCTAGAATTTTATATAAATGGACTCATACAGTATGTCCCCTTTTACTTTCTGTCCCCTTTTACTCAGCATAATTATTTTGGTTTTGTCTGTATTGTGTGTAGTAGTAGTTTATTCCTTTTTATTTCTGAGTCGTATTCCATTGTAGAATTGTATCACAGTTTGTTTATCCAGTCACCTATTGATGAACATTTGGGTTGTTTTTAGTTTTGGGATATTACAAATAAAGCTCGTAGTTCATTTGTGCTCTTTTTTTCTCTTGGGTAAACACTTAGGAGTGGAATGATTGGGTCTTACAATAGGTGTATGTTTAACTTTGGAAGAAATGGCCAAACTCGTTTCCAAAGAGGTTTTACCATTTTACAGTCCTGCCTGCGGCGCATGAGACTTTCAGTTGCACCACACCCTCACCACTTTCACATGGTCAGTCTTTAATTTTAGACATTTGAATAGTTTTGAGATGGTATTGAATCATGGTTTTAATTTGCATTTCTATAATATCTAATGATCTTGAGCATCTTTTAAGGTCCTTATTTGCCATCTGAATATCTTCTTTAGTGAAATATCTATTCAAATCTATTGCCAGTGTTTTTATTAAGTTCAATGTTTTCTTTCTATTGGGTTTTGAGAGTGTTTATTTTCTCCCAGGCAGTGGCTTGGCTTTTCATTCTCTTCGCAATATTTTCAAAGAACAAAAGTTCACTATATATGTATATATATATATAATTTTTTTTTTTAATGGAGTGTGCTTTTGGCGTCGTATCTAAGAAATGTGCCTAATCTAAGGCTACAAATTTTTTTTCATGTTTTCTCATAGTTTTAGATTTACATTTAGGTCTATGATCCATCTTCAGTTAATTTTTTAACTTAGTGTTACAGTATAGATCCAAATTCATTTTTTTTTTTTGCATATAGATATACACTTCTTCTAACAATGTTGTTGAAAACATTATTGTTTCTCCACTGAATTGCCTTTACAACTTTGTCAAAAATTAATTGACCATGTATGTGTGGGTCTGTCTGGACTCGCTGTTCTTTTCTCTTAATATATTTGCCTGTATTTATGCCAATACCACACTGTCTTAAACTCTGTAGCTTTGCATTAAGCCTTGAAATCAGGTCCTGTAAGTTCTCCAGCTTTGTTCTTCCTTTTCAAAATTGTTTTGGCTACTGTATGTCCTTTGCATTTCCATATGAATTTTAGAATCAGCTTATCAATCCCTACAAAAAAAAGCCTGCTGGGATTTTTATTGGGATTCCATTAAATCTATAGATAATTTGTAGAGAGGTAACATTTTAACAGTGTTAAGTCTTCCAGTCCATAAATGCAGTATAACTCTCTATTTATTTAGGTCTTCTTTAGTCTGTAAGCAATGTTTTGTAGTTTTTTAATATACAGACCTTTCACATCTTTTGTCAGATTTACCCCTAAGAATTTCACATTTTTATGCTGTTAAATGGGATTGTTTTTATTCTTTGAATTTCTGATTTTGCTGCCTAGTATAAATACAGTTGATTTTTGTATATTGATCTTATATCCTATAACCTTGCTAAACTCACTCATTGGTTCTAGAAGCTTTTTTATAGATTATAGGATTTTCTATATAGACAATTAACTGCAAATAAGGACAGTTTTGCTTCTCTTTTCTAATCTGGATGCCGTTTACATTTTTTTCTTTTTTTGTTGTTCTTTCCGCCCCCACTCCCTCCTCCTCCTCCTGTACTTTTTGTTTCTTCTTCTTTCTTCTCCTTCTCTTTCTAGTAGTCTGTGGTTACTTTTGCACTACACCTACAAAGTTTGTCAGCCTCTAGGTTTAAAGCTACCATTTTGCTATTTGTTTTCTATCCATCCTATCTGTTCTTTTCTTCCCTCTTTCCTCTGTCTTCTTTTGGATTAATTGCATATTTTTCATGATACCATTTGATCTCCTTTGTTCGCTTGTTAGCTCTTTTTTTTGTTGTTTTAGTGGGTGCTCTTAGAGCATTCAGAAAATAACCACAGGGAATGACCCTAGAATTCCTTTAATTCTCGTACTCTGATTTCATCTGTTACCTTTCTGGCTTCTGATAAATTACAGTGTTTATGGCATAGCCTTATTCCCATTGAAAAGAAAGATGGGGTAGACAGGCACTTTTGTTTGCCTGTGTATGAATATCCAAAATGTATTTTCCACATACAATTCGGATTGAGAGAATTACATTTTTTGGAACATCCTCTTATAGAATATGTTGTGTGATTACTTCCTTATTTTGACATGTTTTGAAATTGTGATTATTAAGATGTTCTAATATAAAGGTCTGTGATTCTGCAGGCAACCATCAATATTGTTTTTGATCGGGTTGGGAAAACTGATCCAGTCACAAGAGGCATTGAGATCACTGTGAATTATCTGGGAATCCAATTTGATGTAAGAGTTATGTCAATTTCCTGGTTTGTTGTATTTCTTTCTGTTATCTGCTATAGATTACAATTGTTACGTTTCTAATTTCTGTAGTATCTGCTTTTATTTTTCCCACACTCCTGTCAATTTTGATTTATTAAAATGGCAATGGCAGTATATCAGGATACTCTCTCTTACCATGAAACCATAAGCATTGACTTATTTTTGTCAAGAACATTGATTTTTTAATCCACCTTCTCCTTGCATCTCTGTAGGTAACTAATGCTTTCCCACTTTCTCCCCACTAAGTGTTTGGATACTTCTCACAATAAAACTTGATGAGATCTTCAAACACACACCTAACCTTTGATTCCTTTGGTAGAAAATTAACTGCTAATTAGTGTTCCATGTTAGAGCTGAAATAATTTCTGCTATAAGAAAGTGATTCCTATGAATTAAGTAGTAATAAAATATGAACCTTGAGCTAAAGGTGGTAACTATCACCTCTGCATAAAGGTTTGTTTTTTTTTTAATTCATGTTTTTATCACTAAGCATTATCTTTTACCTGCCTCATAATACCCATGTTATTGAACACAATTTTGTCCCAAATTTTAGTTCAGTGTCTTTATTCATAGAATAGTATCTTTTCCCAATATGTATGGCCAAATGATTAGCATTTTGGTAATAAGACCAAAGTCATGTTCTTAGTTCCCTTCTGGGCCATTTAGCTGTGAAGTGAGCCTATCCACAGACTGCATGCTGGCCCCAGCCAGCCATCTCAGCAGGACGTGCTCCTGATCCCAAGGATGACTGAGTAAATCAAGAATGAACCGGAGAAAATTTAGTTCTAGTCCTTAAGAAATAGATCAGAGCACATTTTTTGATAGTAGATCAATTGCGTATCCTTTTTGTATATGAAATAGCTGAAAAAAATTATTTTTCTTCCTCTTATGGTGCAGGTGAAGTTCTGGTCCCAACACATTTCCTTTATTCTGGTTGGAATAATCATTGTCACATCCATCAGAGGATTGCTAATCACTCTCACCAAGGTACATTGTATCAGTATGACAAAAAGTGTTTATGTTTATCATGTGTTTAATTACATATGGCACCATAAGATAATTTCACCTAATTAATATTTCTGCCTCCTGAGATCTTAGACAACACAATTGCAAATACTTAAGATAGTCAACAGTGGAGCAGGTATAGCTCAGTGGTTGAGCACATTTCACATGTATGACATCCCAGGTTCAATCCCCAGTACCTCCTAAAATATATATATACACACATATATTCAACAGAATAAAAAATGTTAACGCAAACTGATGATGTATTTATATTGTGTACCAATCATAGATAAATACATTTTCCAGGTATATGAATTAGCTAATAAAAGTGAATTGAATAGAACATGAAAATAATAGAATGAGGATGATTTGTTCACTGATAGGTACTCAGCAGATCTTTCAAATGAATAAGTCTGATAGATGTTTGAGGTTAGAAGAATAACAGAGAAAGTCACTTGTAGAGAAGATCTGGAAGTAGGAGAAGCAGAATGTTCAGCTATTTTCTCATCAACAAAGGAAGGTTTCATGGAGGTGGAAGGTAAGGCCTTGCTGGTAGAAGAGGAAGGGATTTCAAGATCCAAGAGCTGTTTAATTGAAAGGAGAGAAGAGGTTGGGAGGGCAAGGGATTTATAGGCATCTAACACAATTCTAGAAAGAAGTCAGGAGCCCAGTAACAATTAAAAGGGCTTGGAGTGACCTGGAGTCATGTGTTTTCATGTTTTATAGTGATGTTAAAGTCATATGCATAAGCATATAGTTTCTGAAAGTTTAATAGCAATAGGAATCCCTTACATATGTTATAACAGTACTTAAAGCCACCAACTAACTCAATGGGGAAACTATAACTGGATTCTTTCTAGGTGGTCCATTTAGGGCTCTTCTTTGTATCCTTAATTATATAATTGTTCCATAAAGAATTGTGACACAGAGGAGACGTTTTCAATTAAATGTTAACCATGTTACTTATTGTTCATGACACAGGAATCTAGCAGTATTGCATAAATTCCTCTCTCTTCCCTTTGACAGTTTTTCTATGCCATCTCCAGCAGTAAGTCCTCCAATGTCATTGTCCTGCTGTTAGCACAGATAATGGTAAGTTTAGTGAACTGGCTTTATGTTTACAGCCATTAAATGCCAGAAATGTTTTACACTTTTAAAATATTTTAAGAATTACCTTTTACTACATTCAGAGTAACTTCCAGATTAACTTATTTGACTTACAGGGCATGTACTTTGTCTCTTCTGTGCTGCTAATCCGAATGAGTATGCCTCTAGAATACCGCACCATAATCACTGAAGTCCTTGGAGAACTACAGTTCAACTTCTATCACCGTTGGTTTGATGTGATCTTCCTGGTCAGCGCGCTCTCAAGCATACTGTTCCTCTATCTGGCTCACAAACAGGCACCAGAGAAGCACATGGCACCTTGAACTCATGCCTAATACTGAATGCTAAAGGCAGGTGGTGTCGGAATTTGGATACGAGAGAAAAATGGAGGGAACCAGGGCCTAATTTTTTAAAAACACAAAAATGCTATGGCAGCATATTCTACCCCCAGTATATACCTTTCTCCTCAGCTGATACTATGATCATGAGTGGTATCAGCTAGAGCATGAGAGAAGTAACCAAAGCCAGTGCTTAGCAGAAGGCATTCTGTGTTCACGTGAGGCTGGCATAGGCTGGAGGAAAGAGGAGCCAAGAAACAGGGGTGTGGGGGGTGTGGGAGGTGAGTATACACTGGAATTCTGGGGTAGAAGTCTAAGGTATTGGGGCCAAACACAGGATTCAAGTCAGAGTTCAAATGAAAAAGATCCTGGCTTTCCTTTAGATTGCCATTAAAATCAGATTGTAACACATGACCTTTTCCTTTTAAGATCCTTAGGGTCATTTTATCAAGCATATCACAGTATATGTTATACTTATACAATCTAACTTGAGTTGGCATCCTGCCCCTGCTCTCCCCAGCCCACTAAAATAATCAAGAGTTTTGCTGTTCTTTTCCAGGGGATGGGTTGTATATGCAACTGAAATAGATTCTACCAAAAGAGAGACTTATGAGCATGTCATTTTTCTTGATTTCCTTTTAACTTAAAATTGTTTAAGAGTGACTATCCTACCTTGAATTTAGTGATCATGCCTCATTTTTTTCCTTCCATCTTCCCCTCATGCTGTGGGGTTGGGTTAAACAGTGAATAAGTGTTAACTGGAATAAGTCACTTTCCTATCCAGGGACTTAATTTCTTCATCTGTAAAAGGAAGATGTTGGAAAATTTGCAGTACACTGAAAAATGCAATTTAAGAAAATCCTGAACTTTGTTATGTGTGTTTGGGGTTTCTAGAGGCATTAAAACAAATGAAGGTTAAATCCACATGTTTAGCAGGGGAATGGGTGTAGTTCAGTGGTTGAGCACCTGCTTTCCACATAAGAGGTCCCGGGTTCAATCCCCAGTACCTCTGGGGGAGAAAAAAAATTATTAAGGTCCTATCAGTTAACAGGGAAGTTTCAAGCATACTCAAAAGGCATTTTTAATGTTATTTACTCTAGCAACCAAAACATTCTCACAAAAGCATAATTTTAATAGTGTTATCTGTTCAGATACTTTAATTAGCAGCTCTCACATATACAGACTGAAAAATCATCTTTGGTGTTCAAGGAGCCTATAGCAGTAAGAGCTGTAACCATTCAAGGAAATGTAGTTAAACTGAAGCTGGAAAGAGATCACATGAAAAGAAGCTGGCTCCTGCCTTAGCTTTTTCTAAGTGGACCATAAATAAGCTATCTGCAATAGCCGCCCCTAACACAAATAACAACAGAAGACAATCACACATGAGGAACTGGTTTCCAGAGGAGTTCTTCTCTAGCAGGGACAGTAAATGGATGGCAGCTCATTTCTTGAGAATGGATTCCTAGTAAATACCCAGAAACCGCTACCAGCCAAAGCCATTATTTGCTCGCATCACATCTCTGTATCTTCAGAATTGGAAGAAGAAAGAGAGGCTGTACTGCGGGCCTGCACAAATAAACACAAAGGATTTTTAAGTGGTGGAGTGTGAACATCAGAAGATGAACGATCTAGTCTAGAGTTGCATGACTTAAGTCAGGGAACAGTCACTCTCGAGAAGCCAGGTGACCTGAATTCTACACTTGACTTTGTTTCCACCTTGCACCTTCCACACCAACAAATTTATTAATGCGATATATGTTTCTTTTCTGTAAAACTAGCATGGTACTATAAATGACTTCCTAAAGAGCTATTAAAGAACTTTCAAAAAACTATTTTCTTTAGACATTTTAAAAATACAATGTCAATGGCTAGTCTGTATATTCATTAAAATCAGTATTTGTTATTTATATCACCAATCAGAGTTAATGTACTGGAAAGAATGTTGAATTAAACTTGGCATCCCAACTTTGCCGATAAATTTCTTGTAAGTATTTGGATAAGTCTGATCACTATTGAACCTCAAGTTCACTTATAAAAAGAAATTGGACAAAAATATAAAATTGAGACTTACCAAGGAATTTCTCTGATCCAAATAGATATAAAATAATGCTTAGTCTTTCCTAGGATGAACTTTTAATACCTGCCATTTATTTGAAAAGCAATACTATCTCTTACCTACCACATTCATTTTCATGCTGATTGAGCCAGGTACAGTTCCAAGCACTTTATTTTTAAGATTTATTTTTATTTATTACCCCCCCACCCCACCCCCGCTGTTTGTGCTCATTGTGTCTATTTGCTGTGCATTTTTCTGTGTCTGCTTGTCTCCCTTTGTTGGGTCATCTTGTTGCACCAGCTCGCTCACCGCACCGTGCCGTGCAGGCCGTCAGCTCACCAAGCTGCGCGGGCCTGCTTGCCTTCACTAGGAGGCCCCTGAACCTGGGGCCTCCCATAGGGTAAACGGGAGCCCAACCAACTGAGCCACAGCCGCTTCCCCCAAGCACTTTAATAGTATAGTTAAAACAACTCTACAAAAGTATCTCTGTTTTATAAATGGGGAAACTGAGGCACAAAGAAAATAAATTCATTTGCCCAAGGCTGATACGGAGTAGAGCCAGAATTTGTACCCATTCAGGTTCATCAGGTTATTCCCATTATAACTTGGTAAGTTTCTTACTTTTCTTTCCTAACTTACCAACTCCAGACTGTAGCTTCCATGCTATGAAAAATAAGAAATTTGTTGCCCTTACAACTACCTTCTCTTCCCCCATGGTGCCTTGAGTTGTTAGTATCTTTACATTGTCATTTTCTAGTATTTTAGGAATCTGTCGTAAACACAGACACGAAGTATACTTAAGGACTTTACCATACCCGGCAAAGTTGGAATCACTAAAAAAAACATTTCACCACTCACTCGTTCTTTTGCGGTACACGAGTCATGCTCTGGCTCTGCCAGCACTTCTTCTTGGGACTCCAGTGGGGCATCCAATGGATCAGCCATGGAGGAAACAATAGGGATTTTCTTAGCCTGGAAATAATCGTAGACCTTCTTTCCACAGACCAAGAGTATAACATTTTTGCCACTGCTCTTTATTCTGTCCACCACCTTCTCATAGGGTTCATCCAGCACATTTACCCCATTCACTTCAACGATGATATCGTCATCTTCCAGCCCAGCCAGGTCAGCAGGGCTGCCCTTCTGCACCTGTGAACACGAGTTCTGAGTTATCAATTCCAAACACCAACAAGGACATGTTAAACTAGCTTCCTTCAGAGGACAGATAAGAGTTTGAGGATTTATTCTTAACCGTGTTATTTCCCCTTGAGGTACAGAAGTTAAGAAAGATGCTCTAATGCTCTTCTGCTTCTGAAAGCTACAATTTCCATACTCAAATGAGCTGTGAGACAAATAGGGTTGAGAATGGTACTGTGAGAGGTTGGAGGCATTAGGTTTCATTGGTGCCCCTTCTTCACTCCCAGCTTGAGAGATAGAGGGATAGTCTTCCGTCAGTCCTTACTGGGACCAAAAACACAGCGCAGGCAAGTTGCACTTGTAGTCAGGGTTGAGGGTGATTGTCAGCTAGAATCATGTCAACTTTGCTTGTTTGATTTGCAAGTATTTAAATAGACAATTAGGTGGAACAGATGTTTGAGCTTGGGATGTACTAGTATCTCACTTAAAGGGTACAGGACCGTGACAGCATTAAACTGATTCCAAGTGAAACCATACCCGGCTAAGCCCACAAAGTTAATCATTTTAGTAAGCCATCAATGGGTGGAAGAAGAGACTCCTAATTGTGGCCTCCCTCTGTTAGCTGGGCTACTGGAACCAGATTACCATACCTCTTTGATGAATGAGCCTGGCAGATTCCGAATCGCGTTTAAGTGAAAGCCATAGCCATTTTCACCTTTAACCAGCCTGCAGAGTTTTGGCTTCTGATCTCCTGCTTCCTCTGTAGTATCTGGACTTGAGACCTCCAGAGAAGCAGGAGTAGGAGCTAGGGCTTCCTTGACAGAACCGTTGGGCAGTTCTTGACTTTGATAGTAGAGAAATGGAGAAAAACGAGCCTTTTGAAAATAAAGAAAACACACTTTACTTAATTGTTAAGTATGACTAGTTATACTTTATTAAATGTATTGGTTTAATTTATAAGCTGTATACATGTTCCACTCCCTTTCTGGATACATCTGATTGTGGGCTGTAAGATTTCTCCACTACACTAGGGAAAAGATGTGAAAGAAGATTGAGCTTGGTTATGCAGTAATATGTCTAAACATGTACACAAATGCATACATATGCATTAAATAAAAGCAGTATAGAATGTGGTACCAGGACCCAAAAAGATGTTTAACAGAATTGCTATTCTGATCGTGAGCAAGTCATTGAACAATCCATAGGCAATCTGCGTGTTGGAAGATGACACACATCTGAGTGACTAGCCCAGTAGTTCTGGCCCTTCCCCCTTAATAAGACGATCTGCAGAGCTCCTTAAAAGAGAAACACGAGACCCTTTGTATCGCTGTTTGGAGATAAAGCTTTCAAGAGAGTTCTTACTGGTACACACAGTAATGGGGGTAGGGGGCGCAGTTATCATATGGTAACAAAAGTCCATTCCAATCCTTTGCTACCTGCCTCACCCCTTCCAGTCTTGGGAGTACTGTGGTACTCAGCGTGTTTTATTATTATTGTAAGCTGGCTCTTCTGTTAGGCCAGCCTTCCCACTACCTTCAAATACTTTTAATCCATCTTAACTCCCAGACCATCCACGTGAGAAAGATATGACAATGATCTTTAATACAGCAGAGCACAGAACAGGAAACATGACTGATTTTTTTTAAACAGGCTTAAGAGCTTAGCTCTTGTGGGTTTTAGCTGAGAAGTTTAGAAGGGTAGATTTAAGTACAGTAGGATCCTGCACCAGCACTTAAGTTGCTATCCATAAGTGTCCAGGGCACTTGTTAGGCAATGAATAGAAAATAAGCAATTGACACGAAGTTCAGTGTGTGCTCTGCCCCAAATCACACTGTTCAGCAGCCTGGCTAAAATTAGATTTTGAGTCCCCTGGTTAGCATCTGCCTTACTAACCACAAGACCACATCTCCTTCCTTTCTAAAGAGTAGCACCAGCTCAGAACCTCCTAGTTACCTAATTCAACTAACTTCAGACCCATTCAGTGATATACTTGCAAATGTTCCACACTGAAGCCTTTTTCTCTTCAAAATGTGGAAAATTATCAAAGTGACTCATACTGTGCAAAAACAGCTATTGGCCCTAGCCAAAAAAAGCAAATCAACTATTTGACAATAGCATCTTGAGGCAATGTACAGTAACATTAAAGTTATTAATGTTAAACACTTAACTGAGTTTTTATTCATCATTCAAATGTTTGAGTGTCTAGTATGTGCCAAGGACTCTTCCAGGTGTTTGCTTTATTCTCTGCTATATCTCAAAGACCAGCCCCCTATCCCCACCCCGTCCCAGTAAGTCCCACAGGGGGAGGGGAAGAGGGAAGAGAAAAGGGCAGGCATCTTATATTAACATCTCTCTTATATTAAGCCGGGCTGCAAAATCATAGTTAAATCATTCTAGAATCATCCTGTCATGAGATTAGGAGTTGGAAAGGACTTGACAACCCCCTGAGCAGTGAACTTCTGACTTCTGCTCAACCTTTTACACCAAATAGGCGCTCCCTGCTCTGCAGAAATGGCTCAGCCCATGCTGGCAGCTTCGATTGTTCAGTTCTCATGCCAGAAGCTAGCTCCCTTTAGCTTCTCTATTGAGCTCTGCCCTATAGAAGACCTCAAAAATAAGTCTAGGGGAGCAGATGTAGCTCAGTGGTTGAGTACCTGCTTCCCAGGTACAAGGTCCTGGGTTCAATCCCTGGTACCTCCTTAAAAAATAAAAAAATAAAACATGAAAATAAGTCTACACGTTCTCCCATGTAATAATGGCCTTTCAAATTCTCAAAGATGCTCTTCTTTCTTCCCCAAAGCCTATGCTTTTTCAAGCTAAATACTGGCATGGTAGCTTCCAAAACCCCTGCCCTGGTTACCTTTCTTCTCACTGGCCTTTAAATGAGGTTCTCAGAACTGGACACAATACTGATTTAAATACAACACCCATGCCAGGCATTATTCCAAACACTCTAAATGTTAACTCTTCTTACCCTCATACCCTCGCTTCACAGTAGGTACTCAGGCACAGAGAGGGTAACGTACCCACAGTCACATCACTAGGAACTCCAAATACAGTCTGACCAAGTGAGTACAATAGAACTATCATCTCCAGAAGCCAAATGGCAACTGATGCAACTTGAAATTGCCTTTTCTGGGTAGCGGAAGCTACTCTGAGTATCATCAAACGTCCAGTCTCGAGATCTCACCATTTGGTATTCATACATTTTCTTTTAAGTTAGTATAGCACTTGAAATCCATTTCCTGTTTAAACTTAATTTTGTTAGTTGTTGTTCTTTTTATCCTGACTAGATATTTTGAATATCAGTTATACTCTCCAGTAAGTTAATTATCCATCAAAGCTTTAAGTTACCTGAAAGTATATTAAATGTTTTCCATGACTCCATCCAAATTTGATAATTAGGATAGGAACAAGCAACGTGCCATTAGAGACTTCTGTTCAGGTTGACGTTCGAATAGCAGGTATTCTTTAGGTGTGGTGGTTCAGCTAGCTAAAAATCCATTAATCTCTCCTCTAGTACACACTTTAATCTTGTTTACACAGATAATCTTGAAAAATCTAGTAAAAATGTCTTGCTAAAAGGAAGCATAGTATTAGGAATTGAAAGTCCATGATTTTGGGTTCAAATACCAGCTTCACTCTTTACTAAGCAAGGTGATTTTAGCAAAGCACCTATTCTCTTCCTAAGCTCCAGGTGCCTGATCAACAGGAGTTATTCCATCCACCTACCCCATAATATTCCTCCCTCTCATCATCTATGTACCTTTAGATATCTCTGTTGTATAACACATAAAACCAGAACCATTTCTCTTATTCATGTTTGTGACCGATACAAGGCAAATGGTATTTAGAAGGCCCTGGGATGTCGTTAAACTAAACCACCTCAGCTCTTGTAAAGAATGTACAACAAAATGTTACAAAACCTTAAGACATGCCTGCAGTAGCTGTTAGGTCTAAAAATTGGTAAGAGGAAATAACTTTAATTTGATACAACTTGATGCAGTAAATCTGTTTCTACTCCCTTCACTAAGGGCTTACAAGCTGTTTAATAATCCTTTTTAGGCTTTTACATGACATTGATGAAATTTACTCGTCTCCAACTTAAAATCCAGTTGTTCCCCATTTTTAAAAGGTAGAGCTACATCTGCCTATTTCCAGGCTCCTGTTGTCCATAGAATTTCTCACACCACCTAGAGTAATTCTGCAGTTATATTTGCAAATTCTTTCATGATCTTGAGTCTAAGGACTTAAAATTTACCAATCACTTAGCATTTTCTTATCACTACCCATTTAAGCTTCAGTCCTTAATGACGATTGTTATGATCCTTCCAGTTTGGAAAACATCTCTAACAGGATGGAGGCAAAAAATTTTTTTTCATAAGATGGTATAATGGAAAGAGCATGGAATTTGGAGTCAGAACGGACCTAGATTTAATCTAGGCTTACCCACTTACAGCTTCTGTAGGCACAGACAATATTCCCAGACCTCTCCCTTTGCACTTGTAAAATTGTGATGTTAATACCCTCTGGTATCTGGCAGGATAATTATATGGACTGAATGAAGTCATGCATGCCAAGTATCTAGTACTTAATAAAGATTCAAATATAAGTTCCTTTTCCCCGGTCTCTTCTTCCTTCGTCATTTACAGTTTAGCAGTAACTACCACTATATTTACAAGGTACATAGTATAAGCCAAACACTATGTTAAGTACCATACATATCATAGCATTCAGCCTTAACAGCAGTGCCTCAGATGAGGAAACCAAGGCTCAGAAAGGTAAAGTGGTATGTCCAAGGTTATGTAGAACGTGGCCCAGCCAGAATTCAAAACCAGCCCAGCCCAATTCCATAGCCCATATTTTTAACCATTATCTCTTACCCCTCCCCAACAATCAGGGGCTTATTACTTCTTACTCTTGTTCCAAACAAACTTAAGTACTTTAATCTTTATTTTCTTAAACCTCAGCTGGACTTTGGCTTTCCTGATAATACTTATACCATTTTTACAGGTTTATGCCAATATTTACCCTTAGCTATTTGCTCCTTAAGCCATTTTATAGATTTTTAAATTACAGCCAAGCAGTTGTATTAGTTTCTCAGAGTAACAACCTCTTCTTCAGAATTGTGTATATAGTCAATATTTAATTTATTTAGTGACCTGGAACCAGCTTCTCTTTGGTCATTTACCAGTCTTGTGTGTTTTTAGATCTAAATTAATTGGAAGAAAATGATAGATCAGTAATTTGCTCATTAATAAACTATGAAAATGGCTAATTAGAATTAGACACTTGAGTAACCCACTCTAAAAATGTGAATAATGCCCTCATGATTTTTCACTAATGGTTTGGGTTGATTGTGTCCCAGGGTAAGAATCTATGGAAACTTCCAAATGATTCCAAGGAACATATGTTAAGAACAACCTACTTTTCCTTTTTCTCTTGGCTGTTATAACTTTCAAGAGGTTATACTCATTTTCCTATAGCCAGGTTCCTAATTACAAATCGGTTCTTTGGTTGTCAGAACTCTTCTTTCTGAATTAGTACTGGACTTTCTCATTTGTCAATGCCTGGACGACCTAACTGTTTTGTTTTGTTTTGTTTGTTTGAGGTACTGGGGTCGGGGATTGAACCTGGGACCTCATATGTGGGAAGCTCGCGCTCAACCACTGAGCCACATCGGCTCCCCATGACCTAACTTCTGAAGTTCCATTTCCCCCTCAAAGGAAGAAGCTGCTCATGTCTCTTTGGTACTAGCAATGGAACAAATCTTCCACTTGCCAACCTATACTACTGCCTTTGATTTTATTTTCTTCCGTCTTGAAATCCTTCCTCTTGTCTTCCATTTGGAATTACTACCACTTAGAACCCTTCATCCTCTTTAATGAGCTTTTCAAGTAGGGAGACTAGATGCATTTACAGCCCATATGACAAGGACAAGAAACTTAGATTACATCCTTAACCACCATTGGAACCCTCTCCTGGTCCTGCCTAGTAGTCATACCTTTGGTGTCTCAAGATTACATGAAACAGGCAACATCTATGCACAAGTTTCACAAGTTTCATTATCCCCATGGTTTTGTTTGTCCTTTGCCTCAATCGATTTTACCAACTCAGTTTTTCCTTTTGTAGATGGAAAACTCAAAGATTTGATGTGCCCAGTCTTTAGTCTACTGTTAACTATTAGAATCTTGTTACTCTATGTTTCTACTTTGATTAAAACATAACCCAGGGAAGCAGATGTAGCTCAAGCAGTTGAGCGCCTGCTTCCCACATACGAGGTCCCAGGTTCGATCCCCGGCACCTCCTGAAAAAAAAAACAAAAAAAAAAAAAACAAGGAAACCAACTCAGGGGAGCTGATGTAGGTCAGTGATTGAGCGCCAGCTTCCCACATACGAGGTCCCAGGTTGAGTCTCCAGCCCCAGAACCTAAAATAAATAAATAAAAATAATCCAGTACAATAAGACACAGAGGGAAGAGAAAGTTAGTTGAAAATGACTTGCATTATATATTTACCTTAGGAAGCACACATTTGCCCTGTAACTTCACAGAAGCCATTTGTGTTAAGATGAAAGCCTCTGGGAAAACCTGGGATTCCAAAGGTAAGCACATTTTACACCTGAAACTCTTAGGATCCATTTCACCCTCTGGCCTCTGTCCAGGCTTACCATTCTCTTGTCCTGATCCTCCTGTTCACTTTCATCCTGATAACAGGTCCCTTCACCCTTCTACCATCTTCCAATGTCAGCCACCTCCCATCCCTAGCCAGCCAAGATCCTGCCATACACCTGAAAATGATTCCCAATTCTGGATCATTCCAACAGTCTGCCTTCACTACTATGCCAGGGCTGTTCAACCCAAATATGTTAATTGGTTCCAAGTGATCTCCAACCTCAACTAAGACCTCAGCTATACTGAATAATCCTGTGTACTCATCTTTTTCTTCCATTCTTTCAAAACAGTTATTTCAAAATTCCATTGCTTTTCAAGTCCCATGACCACTAACCCCTTACTCAGCAAATGAGCCCATGTCCCATTTAGAGAAAAAGACACTGCAGTGGGAACTCTTATTTACTGATTCTCTCCTATCTCCATTTCCTTCTACCTGTGATCTCTATTCTATCCTTCTGTACCTCTTCAGGAGGCTCACTCTGTGCCCAGTACCTTTAGCCTCTCTTGTCCCTTCTATTTAAGTACTCATGTCCCAGAGAACGGGTATAGCTCAGTGGTTGAGCACCTGCTTCCCAGGTACAAAGTACCAAGTTCAATCCCTGGTACCTCCTAAAACAAAAATAAATACTCATATCCCTGCCATCTTTTGGAGGAAAAAGTCTTCCCACCTTAAATTCTCTTCTAGCTACTGCTCTCCATCTCCCCTTCACAATTAAGCCTTCTTAAAAACAAACAAAAAGGTAGTTTATACTCAGTCTTTACTTACTAGCCATTCACTTTGTAGTTTCAATTTTGCCCCCAGTGTTCTACTGAAAGTATTTTTCCAGTGCCTTCATCATGGCTAAATCCAGTAGGCAAGTTGTTCTTATTTAACCTCTGACGTTTAATTCTGTTGTTTATTCCCTCCTTCTTAAGGTCTACTCCTAGGACTTCCAATACTTACGTTGGTTCTCTCTCCCCCCTTCCTCTTCTTTCTCAGACCCCTTCAGTTACCACTTCCTCTGCCTACCCTCCTTCCACATATCTGTGCTCCAGAGTTGTCTTCAGTGTAACACAATCCTGGGGAGCTCACCGAATCCTATGGCTTTAACTACAACCCTATAAGCTGAGGACTTCCACATCTGTATCTTAAGTCCAGATCTTTCTCCTAAATTCCAGATCTATATATTCTTCACTACAACTGAACAGCATCATTTCAACCTCCCATTAACACCTCAGAACACAATGTCCCTAGCCTTCCGCTAAAGTCTGAACTCCCAAACGTGTCTTGGAAAACCTATCACCTGGTACCTTTTTACCTTCCCCGTTTTATCTCATAGCACTACTCTCCAGCCACACTGAAGTTCTTGCTCTTCTCCAAATGAACTACATTCCCTCACATTTTACATGCTGCTCCCTCTATACCAACTATCTCCCTATATCTAATGCCTGTTCTTATTTCCAGATCAGCTCAACATTACCTTGTTCAGAAGCCTTTCTCTCCTGGGGTAGGTGATCTGTATGCTCTTGAGGCACCTTGTGCATAGCTCTATCATGACATTTATCATTTTCTTAAATAGCCTAATTTTTGGTCTGTGTACACTCACTAAACGAAGAGGTTTTCTAAAGGGCAGGGGCCTTGTCCTAGTCTGAACACCCAGGGCTTTTCTTGGCAACAGGCACAAAGTAGTAACTCAAGCAAAATTTGAGAGCATGAGTGAGGGGGTTCAACCTTAGCACAGGAATAGGTGACCTTGAAATTACTTACCAGTCTGTATATGTTGTCCGTCTCTTTGTCTACCACCAACAGTGAAGTCTGATCTCCGCCCTCCCTAATCATTTCCACCACACTATCATGATCAAGGGCTTCCACAGACTTGCCATTGACAGCAACTACCAGGTCATTGATCTTCAGGCCAGCATCCTCTGCTGGGCTTCCGGAATCTATGTCCTTGATGATTTGACCTAACCATCACCCCCCACCCCCCCAAAAAAAGAATAAGATTATCAGACAGGACTCTAAAGCTGCTTCAGAAAAACTGGGATTTCTGCTCTGGACCAAGGCCCTGATGAACTAGAGAAGGCAAGTGGAGTACAACTATTGTCCACCCCACTGGGACCCCAGCAAGCCTATAAGCACCCTATCCAGCCTCAGTCTGTGCTCAGAGCAAACCCAGCTATTAATAATGAAAGGATCTTAAAGAAAAGAAGCATGTTGTTACTAAAAGTGTCTAACACTCAACCTTCATAAAATAGCATGCTAAGTTTAAGTGTAAATTCCAAGGAAGTCAGTGGGCATACTTGTATCCATACATCTTATATAGAAGCCAAGCCATAAAAAGGAGGGGAGGGAAGGGAAGAATGAAGAACAAAACTAAAGGCTTCAGCCCTAGGAAACCCATGCTTTCCAGGCTGGCATTTTAGTAGTAATTGGGTTTATTCAATTGTGAATGCATTCCCTATCAACTATAGAACAAAATCCAAATGCCTCAGCCTGACATTGAAGGTCCCTCACCATTTCTTTCCAACCCACATTCTAGCCTGGTTTCCCCACTCTGCACATTAGATGCCAGCCAGTGAAACCACCTGTGTTCTCCTCTTTGTTCACCTGGCTCTTACCTTCCTGGAAGGACCTTCCTCGCTCCCTGTTCCATCACCTTATCTAAATTCTACCTATACTGCAAAGCCTGAGCTCAGGTGCCACCTCTACTATGGGCCTTCCAATACATTTTTAGTGAGAAATGCTTACTCTAAACTTGAATTTCCCTAGTACTTTATCTACCCTGTATTTTTTTTTTTTTAAGATTTATTTATTTTTATTTATTT
>JAQZBX010041114.1:0-22520 GCA_029593785.1 Cabassous unicinctus
TTGCTATGCAAAAAGAAGCAATAACTTGATCTTAACCCAACCAGATTACAGATGTGTTTATTTAGTATATATAATTATATTTATATATTTATGGATATTTTAAATATATCTATCATATATTTATATATTATATTTATACAATATTTGCATCCATTACTCCCATCATTAAAAAGATACTAAAACAAATCAGGTAATGATTAATGGGTATTCTAAAGGTGATTATAATGTTTTATTAATTGAGTGTATGTTTTAAATGTATATTTAATTAGTTTAATTAAAATAAAAACATGGATATATGTTTCTTATACAATGGGCATGGCTGATTTTAATTTAAGAATAATTATTACCAATTCTTACAATTTTTGATGAAAGGAGTAAATCACATTGGGTCATCTTTTATTCCTTTAAAAGTTACAGAGTTTACAATGCATTTTCATAAGTGGCCATGTACAAAACCAACACCTAGGATAACTTTATAAGTTTTGGAAATTACCCCTTCTTTACACACTTGGATAATATTCATTTGTAGATAAGTCATCAGCAAATTGCTTATTTCCTTCTCAGGGGAATCTAATAATGGATTCTCTCTAAATATTGGAAGGCAAAGAGATAGAACACTAATTAGAAGCATTTTTCATATTCACTTTTTATATAGAAAGTTACTTTTGCGCATACTTTTCATTGTTAGCAAAACATCTTTGTTCCTAAATCTGTAGATAAGAGGGTTGAGTGTGGGTGTGAATATAGTATAGAATAGTGCTAAGAACTAATCCTGACCTGGAGTGTGGTAGGATTTAGGTCACATATAAGTGAAAATAAATGGCCCATAATACATTACAATGAAAATCATGTGGAAATAGCAGGTAGAAAATGACTTTTTCTGTGCCTCTGATGATTTCATTTGGAGGATAATAAGAAGAAATTGGACATAAGAAGCAGATATCATGGATAAAGCGATGAGTAAGAAGATGATACCACTTACATCAACTCCTATTCATAGTGTGATGTGTCTACACAAGACAACTTCAACATGGCTGCGACTTCACAGAAAAAGTGATTCATGGAGTTTGAACCACAGAAGGGGAAAGGCAGTACATAAATTGTGTGAACTGTGGAGTTGATGATCCCAACAAGCCAGGAACCTCCAGCCATGAGAATGCTGACTTGTTCATTCGTAAGAATCGGATATTGCAGAGGGTGATAGATGGCTTCATAGCAGTCATAGAAATTGCTGCCAGGAGGAGGCACTCACCACCCAAAAGGGTGAGGGACAGAAATATCTGAAAGCCACAACCTGCAAATGAAATAGTTTTCCTGCCTGACAGAAAGTCAGCAATCATTTTGGGAACAATGTTGGAAATATGCAAGATATCCATAAAAGAGAGATGGCTGAGTAGGAAATACATAAGTGTGTGGAGATGCAAGTTCCCTTGGATGAGGAAGATCATGACTGTATTTTATATTATTGTCATAATAAAAATGATAAATACAAAGTAAAAGAAAAATAAGACTTGTTTGGGAAGAAGAGAACAATCGCAAGAGGATGAAGTCGCTACTGAAAGTGTGATTTTCAAATCCCATTTCAAATACTTCACTATTGACCTAAAAAAAAAAAAAAGTACATAAAAGATGGATTCAAAAGGAAGAAAACATAGTTTTAAACCGAGACTCATTTACATATAGCTGCATAATAACTAAAAATTCATATTTCAAAATCAAGTCAAAGTAATGTCAACCAGCCTTGATGTGGGCATGCTTTTCAAGATGTGCACTTATTTGTTTGCCTCAGCTAATGATATTTAGAATTTTAAGTGTGCTGTTAATTCCTGTAATCTGAAACTTAATTCCATATTCTTCCTGTGACAGTTTTGCTCTATTATTATCTTCTCAAAGAAGGCTACTGATAAACCTTTAAATCACAATGCTCTAACCCACAAACTATTTCTTGATCCTCCTTACTCTGATCTTTACTTTTCTGTAAATCACTTTTCAGTTTCTAGCAGATGAAAAAATTGTCTTATGTGTCGATTTTTTATTGACTTTCTCAACAGAAATTAAAGTTCATGATGGGAGGTGTTGTTTTTCTGCACTGGTGCTAATCAATACCTAGAAGATTTCCTGGAATATATCAGTTATGCAATATTTTTTTCACATATGAAGGGATTATGGAACTTGGCTTATTGCCTGATATATTTTCATTTAGATTAAGATGGTTGAAAATATCATGTGCTATTTCTAGGAGAGTGCTGTATGATGTTATGTATGTTTGTTTTGCAAGTTCACAACTGTTAGTATACATTTATAGTTTATGTATGTTTAGATATGAGCTACATACTTCAATAAATTTTTAAAAAATAGAGAATCTAAAGGGGGTGCTGTAGCCCAAAAGGTAAAAACAAGAGCAAGAGATTTGGAGAAGAGTTTAGAAATGAAAATCATTTAGAAGGGAAACTGAAGGATAAGAAGACATATAATAGAATAGTACTACAACAGTAAACCAAAGGAAAAAATGGATGAAGTAAGTAATGCCTTAACAGTAATAACACTGAATGTTAATGGATTGATCTCCCCAATCAAAAGACATAGACTGATAGAATGGATTAAAAAAATTGGAGCTGTCTAGAAATTGTCTACAAGAGAAACACCTCATATTTATACACACAACCAAGGTAAAAGTGAAAGGTTTAAAAAGGGTATTCCTTTTATATAGGAACTGAAAAAGATTTGGAGTAGACCAGATAAATGTAAAATGACAATATTATAGTATATGCACAATAATTACTCAGTGCAAAGAGCAAATTGTTCCTGTGATCAGTATTCTGTAAGTTCCTTCGTACAAAATAAACACTTGCTTTTAATTCAAGAGAACTGGAAAAGAGATATATTTTTGGATTCTTCATTTTTATTTAGCCATTTCTTATGCATATTCTTAAATAAAAATCATCCATCTGGATCATTAATGATTTAGCATGACTACTGTTAAAAAGATTTTGATGTTTTCTGACTCATAAAATTATGAGTTGGCAAATTGTTATCTCCAGTAATTGATTCCATTAAGATGTGAAGAATTCCCAAAGGGAATTTGATTGTCCAGAAAGAATTATGATCTAAATGGAAATTAAATAATTAATCTAATAATTTATTTAATTTTTAGAAATTGTTATATCCAATAGTTAGAGCTGTAATATAAAAATTAGAATTATTTTATAATTAATTTCTATTATATAGAATTGTTATTTCCATTTTTAGATGTTTGTTGTTATATGCTTTCTTATAATTGATTATATTCAGTTTAACCTGGCATTAGACTATCTTTTAAAATTTATAATTTCTTTCAATCTATTTTTCTATTTAATATATAATTTTACAATAAAGTTCTTTTTAACAGCTAAAAAATGCCATTGATTTTATACTTTATATAGATCATATGGTATGTGGATATAGCTCAATAAAACTGCTTAATAAACAAATAAATATTTGTGCAAGAATTGCCAGAAATAACAGCTATATTCAGGAGGTGAAACAGAGACATTTAGGAGTGAGCTATTTCCTTCTTATTTTTCTATTTCTTGTTTATTATTATTATTATTATTGAAGTAATGAAAATTCTTTAATAATGACGAAAATGATGAAGGCACAACTTTGTGATTAAACTAAATACCATTGATTGTAGACTTTGGATAAATTGTATGCTTTATTAATATGCATCAATAAAATTGACTTGTTTAAAAAATAAGGTGGGTTGGGAGAAAAATACCCCAAATATAAGATATGGACTGTAGTTAGTAGTAATATTTTGATGACACTCTTGCATAATTTGCAACAAATATATCACAACAATGCAAGGTGTTGGCGGAGGGGTGATATATGGGACCCCTGCATGATTTTATGCATGTTTACCTTGTAAGTTCACATTTACTGTACACTTAATGTTTAGGTATGTTCATGTATAAATGGTATACTTCAATAAAAACTATTTAAAAATAAAAACTAATAGAATATTTAATAAATGTTAGCTTATCCTATGTCATAAAATTTGAAAACACTTAAATTTTAATTTAAAAATGAAATCTTTATTCAGACAAAAATCAACAATGCATGCTTAGCAATACAGGTTAGTATTGGCCTGGTTTTTTAACTTACAGAAATTAATATTTTCCTAATTCTAAGCATATGAGATTACAGTTTCTAGAATTATCATCTATATTTCTGTGTATATTTTCATGTATAATTACTTGTGCACTTTGTATATGTAAGCTATATACCTCAATATAAATGCACTTATATACACTTACATGCATACATAACCCACACTTTTATGTATTAATGTAATTTTTGAAAAATAATCCAGTTAACTGGCTTTCAATAAATTGTGACATCTTCAAAAACTAACATCAAATGTGAAAAAAACATTTGCTGACTTATTAACAATCATGAGTATGAATGAAATCACTGTGATTTCCTTTTGTGAAATACTTTGATTGTGGAAATCATGTCACTGATGAGGTGACTGTTAGATTATAACTTACTGACCCTGAGTTCCAGCTATTTGTTTGTATTTGTCAGCCAAAGGCGTGCTGATACAAAATACCAGATATCTGTTGGTCTTTATAAAGGGCATTTATTTGGGGTAGAAGATTACAGTCACCAGGCCATAAAGCATGTTACTTCCTTCACCCAAATCAAGGGCCATGTGTTGGAGCAAGATGGCTGCTGACATCTGTGAGGTTTCAGGCTTCCTGGGTTATTCTCTTCCTGTGGCTTGCTTGTCTCTGGTCTCAGCTCCTTTGCTATCTCCACAAGGTAAGCTGTAGACTATGAGGCTCTTTAGGCTTTGACTCTCACCACAAGGCCAGCTGAAGACTATCAGGTGAATGGCTGTTTCCCTGGGGCTTCTGCTGTGTCTAAGAGCCATCTCTATTCTTCTGTGTTCTTCACCTGTGTGTTCACTTCCCAGGGCTCCAGCTCATAAACTCAGCATTAGAACTCCAACTCTGTCCTGTGCCATGTCTTTTATCTATAAGTCCCCACCCACCAAGGGACAGGGACTCAATGCCCTAGTGACATGGCCCAATCAAAGCCCTAATAATATTTAATCATGCCCAGAGGATGATTTAATCATATTTAATCATAATCAGAGGAACAGACCAGTTTACAATCATAATCCAATATCTATTTTTGGAATTCATAAATAATGCCAAACTGTTACAGTGTCCAAACACATAATTCTCCATTCCAGCCCCTGCTCTTTTCACACCCTCACTGAACCACAAAACATTCTCTCCCCCAATCATTAGGCAGTCCTCAAAAAGTCACTGTCTGTCCTGAGAACAGCAAGCATGGTACTTTTCCATCTTCTATCTTCACACCCCTCTCCAACCCTGCCCAACTCTGCCAGCTCAAAAGGTAATCCACAGTCAGTCAGATGGGCTCGAATCTTGCAGACCCAGCCATGCTCATGGAATGAAGTCTCACTTCAGACCCCCTCCATGCCAGTGACCTAATAAACCTCTGCCTGAATCTTGTTCTGTCTCCAAACCTCTTTGAACCAGAATCTAATATTTGGTGCCAAAACCTGGGAGGCTTCATTGAGACATATCTTCCACCTAGCCATTGCAGCTTTCCCATCCAACACTGGACACAGATTCATCCTTGGGTGAGTCATGGAACCTCTTCAGAAGATCCTGTCCATTTATCTCTGAGTACCACTGAAAATCCTAGCACTAGGTCAGTGATCCTCTCTAAGGATGGGAACTGTCCCCATCACCTGATCTTCTCATCTCCTGGGATGTCCGGTCCTCATTTCAGTCACTGGCCATTACTGACCTTCACTTGACCTTCCCAGTTCCAGGGAAACCTGGTTCTGGGTTTGGCCATCAGCCCTTTGGCCACTAATCCATCTGGAAATGAAAGATTCAAGGATGCTTACTTCTTTCCTTCCACTCCCCTATACCTGAAAGATCTCCAAACTCATCCACATCTCACCAATCATGAGAAACTCCTAACCACTTCCTCCAAAAGAAACTCCTTTGGGGTGTCTCTTCCACAACCATAAAACTCTTTACCTCAGAGGAAAAATCAAACCAAAGCAGATCATTTTTCACTCTACCACTATTTGGCCTCAATATAAATTACGCAACAAAAGCCAGTGGCCTGAACATGTCACTTTTGGTATTCAACTTCTTGAGGATCTCAAGAACTTTATCCAATGCAATGGCAAGTCATCTGAGGTTCCCTACATCCAGGCTTTCTACATTCTCCATAAGTGTCACTCCCTCTGCCAGTCCTGCAATACCTACAAAATTCTTCTCTGCAGCTGGGCCCTGATCCTGCATACAAAAACACCCTCTTATGATTTCAACCTCTCTAATCCTGTCCTGCCCCCACCACCATACATCCCATCAGCACCCCCAAACCAAACCCACAAACTTCTGTGCTTGCTGTGCAAGCAGGGAATCCACTGGAACTCTAATTGTTTAAGCTTTAAATAGGCAATGTAGAATATTTTAAGGCAACATAAAATGCAGTTGCAGGAAAGAAATATAAAATATCTTTTCCATGAAGCATGTAGCTTTTTTAAAAACTAAGAAAATGGAAAGAAAATCATAGACCATAATCATAATTTATAAATATATCACATTTCCTTCAAATGATAACTTCATCTGAAAAAAGTTATGCTTGTATCAGGTTGACCACCTTTTAAAAAAAGTCTTCTTTCACAAACAAAATATTTTGCTCCTTAAGTCAACTTAGCAATGAATTCAACCATTTGGACAAGTAGCCAAATTAGTGATTTTTTTGGTAGCACTATTTAAGATTTAATGTGTTTATTCCAATTAGCTAATCAGACTGTTGTTAACTGATTACTGTAAAAATTGGAAGGCGAATTATTGATGCTTTGAAATTATCTTCCAGGGATAGACAGAAATGTGTCCTAATCTTTCCCCTCCAGGAAAGAGCAAATATATCATACATCTACTTATTGATGCCATTAAATCAAGAAGTACTTATTTTGTGTTTATAAAGATTTTAAAATCTACTTCAAGCCCATCTTTTTTAAAGAACAGGAATAAAAACATGTACTTATTCTTTTTTACATTATTATGTTTGTCATATTTTGGATAAAATATTCAGAATATTTCCTTAAATTTGTATTTAATTGGAGGCCCATGATTCTATTTACTGCAATTATTAAACATATTGTGTCAAAGTGTTACCAATTTGTAAATTAAGTCTTTGGGAACTTAATTTTAATATGCATGCATCTTTTATACTATATATCAATGATACACTTATTTTTGAACTTTTCCATAAGCCAATAATGTCAATGAACTACTTGACATAATAAGCTTATAAAAACTCCAGTATCAGAGTTACTATTAATAACTATTTGATTCAATATAAATGACCATTATAGGTAATTCAGTCAACTAGAATGAAAATTCTTTGAAGAGGCAGCAGTCCAAATAGTAATTGACTTATTTATGAAAAAATTAAAATCATTAAATTATTTGAATATTCTTATGTTATTGATACAATAGATGCATACTAGATGGTACTTATCCTAGAATTCAATATGCTATTGGCTTTAAAAAATTATATTCCAGGATAGCAACAGAGTAGGAAGCATTAACAATCAGTTCATCCCACAGGGCAACTATTAATCAGCCAGGATCTGTCCAGACCAATAGTTTGAGGACTTTGGAGACCAGATCACAATTCACCATTCAAGGAAGAACAGGAAGTAGAGTATAACCACCTGGAGGTGAGCACATTACTCGATTTGCAGAGGCAGTTGCCCATCCCAACCGATGAAGCCGGTCACTTCTTGACACACTCCCTTGCTGGAAGCGGAAGCTCTCTTTCTCAAAAGCAGTGGAGATGAAGTGGCTTAGCACCAACTAAAGTTTTTGATTGACAAATTCAGCTAGCTGGATTCCAATCTTGAACATAGCTGAAAGTTAAAACTTTCCCAAGCCACAAAGAAAGAAGAGCATTTGTTTGGTATTGATCCCTGGTAGAAGCGGAAGCAGTGGTGACTGAAAAACACAATGATACCTAGGTGGTAAGTATCAGTCCAACATACCCAGCTTGGAAAGCCACAGTTTAACTGCTCACATCAAGCAGTATTGGAAATTTCATGCAGTTTGAATACTTTCTCAAGGAAGAGCAGGCAGATTCAGGTGGGCTCCCAATAACCCTGGAAGTCAGGGCAATGCACACTCTCTTGGGGACAGTGAGGGCAGATTCACCCTGCCCACTTTGAAGGGCTGTGAAACACCTGGCTCCCCTGCATGGAGAGGAAGTGCACACTGTCTTGTGGGCAGGGAAGGCAGATTTACCCTGCCCACCTTGAACAACAGCTGTCCTCTCCCCTTAAAGGTATCACAGGAAAGAGAGGAACAAAGAGCCATCTGATCATTTTCTCTCAAGACAGCATACCCTGCCGACCTGTGGGATTGTGTTCAGTACAGGAAGTATCAGTTGTTTAGAGAACTCAGATCTCAGGGCCTGAGAGCTGTGCAAGAGTTTCAAACCAGATAAACACAGCCTCAACCATGCCACACCATGAACAAATTCAGCTGATAACTAAAGGCACAGAATAATTTTATGGCAACAGGGAACAACTGAATAAAGAGTGATACCTGCTGTGTGTTTGAATTCAATTAATTGAATTAAGAAGACACTGCTTGAACACAAAGGAGAATTTGAATGTTTACAAAGAAAAGTAAGAGCCCTTACATTTCCTCAATACAAAACTCTCATATTTGGATGGAACAATTGGACCAAGTATCAATAAGGAAGCAAAACTTGAATAATATAAATGATCTAAATGTCACAGACATATATAGAACACTGCATCCCCAATTAACAGGATGTACATTTTTCTCAAGTGCTAATGGATTTTTCTCCAAGATAGACTATAGGTTACATCACAAACAAAAGAGATTAAAAGTACACTGGAAACATATAATAGAAATTTGGAATTGGAAAAGGACAAATAAGAAAGTTGGAGGACAGAAACACTGAATTTGAAAAGACAGGAGAATACGAAGAGAAATGAATGGAAAATGGTCTCATGGAATTGAATGACAATGTGAAACCACAAACATATGTGTTATAGGCGTACCAGAGGAAGAACAGAATGGAAAATGGATGAAATTATATTTGAGGAAATATTGACACAAAATTTTCCAAACCATATGTAAGACATAAATATCTATATTAAAGAAGTACAATGCACTCCAAAAAGAATACACCTCAAAAAACCTGTTATGAGACACCTTCTATTCAGAATGTCAAATGCCAGAGATAAAGCAAGAATTCTGAAAACAGCAAGCTAACTATATATCATAAAATATTAATATGTGAAACCATGGAGGCTAGAAGGCAGAGGTATGATATATTAAAGTTTCTGAAATAGAAAACTTCCAGCCAATAATTCTTTATCCAGCAAAACTGTCTTTCAAACCTGAGGATAAGTTTGAAGTCTTCACAGATAAACATAAACCAAAAGAATATGTCATCAAAAGACTGGATTTTTAAGAGATACTAATGGGAGTGCTGCAACCTGAAAGAAAATAGAAAAGAGAGAGGCTAGGAGAAAAGTATAGAATAGGAGATTATTAGATTACTATAATTATTATATTATTATACTACTAATAATGAGAATATTAGTAAGGGTAACAAAAAGTGTCATAAGATAGATAATTGTAAGATAAATCAATGGAAACGCAAAAGATATAATGGATGAAGTAAGTAATGCCTTTACAGTAATAATGCTGAATAATAATGGGCTGAACTTCCAAATCAAAAGACACATACTGGCAGAATAGATTTAAAAAAATTCAGCCATCTATATGCTGTCTACAAGAAACTCACCGTGCATGCAATGACACAAATAGACTGAAAGTAAAAGGTTGGAAAATGTTATTTCATTCAAATAGTAACCAAAAAGAGATGACCAAGAGGTTTCATTTGGAAAACTCCAAAGGACTAGGGGAAACCCTGGATAATTCCTAGCAAAAGTCATCCTCATTGGTCCCCTGAGAGCTAACAGGTGGGGATCATAAGGCAACCAATCAAAACAATAAACAGCTGGGTCCATCCCCAACATTAGGAAAAGAGAGGAAGACAGGTCTTAAAAAAGCCTACCATAGGGCCCTATGCATCTGTCTCATACTGCAGCCTAACCATAGCTAGGGTGCCTATTTACCTCTTTTCTCATTTTTTAATAAACACTTTACAACCTTTCCTTAACCCCCAAAAAATATATACCATGAAAAAATAATTTAAAGAGTTGGACAAAATATTGGGCAAAATAAAATTTAAATACAAAACTATTATAAGAGGTGAAAAGGGACATTATTTATTAATAAAATGAACAATAAAGTAAGAAAAAATAACAATAATAAATATTTATGCAGATAACCAGGTTGCCCCAAAATACAGGAGGCACACACTGACAAAACTGTAGAGAGAAACAGATGTCTCTACAATAATAGAGACTTCAATACAAACTCATCTTCGGATAGAAGAAATGAACAAAAAATCAATAAGGAAACAGAAATTGAATAATATGGTAAATGAACTAGACCTCAGATATATATATAGAATATTGCATCCCAATACAGCAGGATGTATGTTTTTCTCAAGTGCTCCTGGATCTTTCTCCAAGAAAGCACATATGTAGGATCACAAAATAAGTCATCATTAATTTAAGAAGATTGAAATTATATAAAGCACTAACACTGATGATAAAGGAATGAAGCTGGAAATCAACAGCAGGTGGAGAAAGGGAAAACTCACAAACATATAAAGGTTAAACAATGCATTCTTAAACAAATCAGTGGATCAAAGAGAAATCACAAGATAAATCAGTAATTATCTCAAGATGAATGAAAATGAGACACAGAATATCAAAACTTATAGGAGGAAGTGAAGGCAGTACTGAGAGAAAATTTAAAGCTGTCAATGTTACATTAAAAGAATAAAGAGCTAAAATCAAAGACCTAACTAGTTATCTACAAGAAAAAGAAATGAAAAATAACCCCAAATAAGCAGGAGGAAAGAAATAGGAAAGATTAGAACAGAATAAATGAAATTGAGAACAACAACAACAAAAAAACAATGAAAAGCATTTTTTTAAAGTTGGTTCTTTGAAAAGAACAACAAAATCTATATTCCCTTAGCTAGAGTGACAAAAAAAATATAGAGAAAAGATAAAAACAAATAAAATCAGAAATGATAGGGGGTCATTACTCTGACCATACAGAAATAAAAGTGATCATAAGAGGATAATATGAAGAACTGTAGGCCAAAAAGCTAGACAATGTAGATGAAATGGACAAATTCCTAGAAACAAATATGCAACCTACAATGACCTTAGAAGAAATAGGAGAACTCAACCAACTGAACACAAGAAATGAGTTTGAAAAATAAATTAAAATCCTCCCAAAAATGAAAAGCCCAGAAACAGATGGCTTCACAGGTGACTTCTACCAACCATTCAAAGAAAAATTAATACCAAAGTTGATCAAAACCTTCCAAAAAATAGAACAGGAGGGACTGCTACCAAACTCATTTTATGAAGCGAACATCACTTTAATTCCAAATTGAGGTAAACATAACACAAAAAAAGAAAATTACAGACCAATTTCTCTAATGAATATAGATGAAAAAACTCTCAACAAAACAATTGGTAATTGAATCAAACAGCACATTAAAAGAATTTTACAACATGATCAAATGGACTTATTCCCAGGTATTCAAGGGTGGTTCAATTCAAGAAAATAAAAAAATGTAGTACATCACATTACTAAATTGAAGAAGAAAAATGGCACGATGAACACAAAAAGATATTTGGCAAAAATCCCACTTCCTTTCCTGATGAAAACTTTCTGAAAGATGGAAATAGAGGAAAATTTCTCAATATAATAAAGTGCATTAATGATAAACCCACAGCTCTCATTGTACTCAATGGAGAAAGACTGAAAACCTTCCCCATGAGAGCAGAAACCAAAAAAGGTAGCTCACTATCACCATTGTTATTCAATATTGTGCTAGAAGTTCTAGCTATAACAATTAAGCAATAAAGAAATAAAAGACATCCAAATAGGAAAGAGAGGAGTAAAATCTTGATTATTTGCTGATGACAAGATCCTATACCTAAAAATATCCTGTAAATTCCATCACAAACTACTAGAAATAATAAGTGAGTTCAGCAAATTGGCAGGATACAGGATTAATATGTAAAAATCAGTAGTGTTTCTCTTTACTACTAATGAGCACCCTACATAGGAAATCAGAAAAAAATACCCATTTATAAAAATACTAAAAGATTCAAATATTTGGGAATAAACATACGAAAGAACTCAAAGGACTTGTATTTAGAAAACTACAAAACATTGCTAAGAGAAATCAAAGAAGAACTAAATGGAAGGACATTCCATGTTCAAGGTTTAGAAGAATAAATATTGTTAAGATGTCAGTTCTACCCAAATTTCTCTCCAGATTCTATCCAATTCAAATACAACTTTCAACAGCCTTTTTTTTTTTACATAATTGGAAAGGCCAATTATCAAATTTATTTGGAAAGGTATAGGTCCTGAATACCCAAAAATATCTTTACAAAGAAGTTGGAGGACTCGCACTTCCTGAATTTAAAGCCTATTACTTAGCTACAGTCGTAAAAACAGAGTGATACTGGTATAAAGATAGATAGGTTGATCAATGGAATAGAATTGAGAGTTCAGGAATAGATCTTTGAATTTATGACAATATGGTTTTTGACAAGGCTGCCAAGCCCACCCACCTGGGCCAGAACAGCCTATTCATAAATAGTGCTGATTCAACAGAATATCCATATCCAAAAGAACGAAGAAGGACCCTTATCTCACTACTGATACTAAAAGTAATGCAAAATGGATCAAAGACCTAAATATAAAAACTACAACCATAAATCTCTTAGAATAATATGTAGGAAAAATATTCAAATCTTGTGATAGGCAGGGTTTCTTAAACTTTACATCCAAAGCATGAGCAATGAAAGGAGAAGTAGTTAAATGAGACCTCCTCAGACTTAAACACTATTGTGCATTAGAAGACTTTTCAAGAAGGTGAAAAGGCCACCTATTCATTGAGAGAAAATATTTGGAAACCATATATCTGATAAGGATTTGATATCCATGTTATCTAAAGAGATGATGCAAGCCAATGATAAAAAATACAAGCAACCCATTTTAAAAATGGGCAAAAACTTCAATAGATATTTTTTCTAAGAGAACATATAAAAGGCCAAAAATGAGATGAAAAAATGTTCCTCATTAACTGCTATGGAAATGCAAATCAAAACTACACTGAGATATCATTTCCTACCTTATAAAATGACCACTAACAGAAAATCAGAAAACTACAAGTGTTGGAGAAGATATGGAGAAATTGGAAAACTCTTAACCTTTGGTGGTAATGTAGAATGGTGCAGTCTCTGTGGAAGAGTGCTTGGTGGTTCCTCAAGAAGCTAAATATATAACCACCACATGATCCAGCAATCCCGTTGCTAGGAATATATTCAGAAGACTGAAAGCAAGGAGATTGAACTGACATTTGCACATCAATATTCATAGCAGCATTATTCACAATTGTTATAATATGGAAACAAGCAAGTATCCATCATCTGATGAGTGGAGAAACAAAATATGGTATATAATTACAATGTAATACTATTCAGCTGCAAGAAAAAAATGAAACTGAGATGCCTATGACAAAATGGATAAACCTTGATGTCATTACGTTGAGTGAAGTGTCAGAAACAAAAGGACAAATATTATATGATATCAATAATATGAGCTAAAATGATGAGTAAACAGATGGAGATAAACTCTAGAGTACAGGTTACTAGGAAATTGAATTTGGGTTGAGAATGGTAGCCGAAGCTTAATGTATGTAGAATTTTTAATAAAGTTGATTGTAAATATGTGGAAATGGATAGAGTTGATGTTAGCACATTATAGTGGATATAAATAACACTGCTGATTTATAAATGTGATTGGCCCTGAAAGATGTAGTGTGGATTTAATATTTCAATTGAAAGGAAGCTAGAGAATATTGTAGGGACTGTATAACTGTGATTTTGGTGGAGGATGATGATTGTGGTTAATTATGTAATTTTAAGAATGTTCTTTTACAAATTGTTAAGAATATGTTGAAACATGGGAAAATTGCAGTTAATGTAACTTACGGATTTTAGTTAAAAGGCATTGTAATATTTTTCAGCAATGGAAAAGCAGATATTCTATTAATTCTAATGGACAATAATTTGTTATAAAGGGGTATAGGATTTTTCCTTGTGCAGTGGAGGAAACATTCTAAAATGAACTGAGGTGATGAGAGCACAACTCTGGCTTGAATATAAGAGCTGTTTTTGGTACACTTTGAATAGATTGTAGAAAGCATTGAACTGTAAAACACAATGAATCCTGTGGTGGAAGATGCATTGTGGTTAACTGCAAAAATATGAGAACATTATCTCATGACTGTAAAAATTATATAATATTAATACAGGGTGTCAATAAGCAGGTGGGTTGGGTTAATAATACACCAAACATAAGATACTGGTGGTAGTTAGTAGTAATGTTTGACCATGCTATTTCATAGTTTCTAACTTTTTTTTTTTTTTCACAAAAATGCAAGGTGTAGGTGGTAAGGTAATGTATGAAGATATGTATGTTAGTTTCATAAGTTTACAATTTTTGCCATATACATAATGTTCATTGTTGTTCATGCATGAAAGAGGAAACTCAATAAAGCAGTTTTAAAAAGTACAAAATTATATTACAAAAATAGAAATATAAGCAGCATATTTACTATTGCTTTAAAAAGAGGTCAATATAAAGTAATACAAATATAATCCTGAAACACATTGCATTTTCTTTCAGTTTCAACTCAGTACAAAGTTCCAATCAGAGATAAAATTATAAATCAAATGATTATTAATTAAATGGGGAAGATAGATATTCTTACATAGATTGGGTTTAAAAATTAAATGAGATGCCTTAGGACAATTTTAATGTCTGCATATAATTGGCATATAATTGAGTTTACAATTTGGCATATGAAATTAAAAATACTTTTTAAAAACTGAGAAGCATTAACATACAATACACTCTCTTACACACACTTGCACACTCACAAATATAAAACAGTCTGGAACATATTCAATAATAAAAATTAATTTTATATAATTATTAAGCTATTATTTATATTATTATAGTAATATTATTATACATACAATTATTTAAATTTTTAGAATCACTATTATATACCAGAGATTGGGAGAATTAATAGAGACAGGGAGAGAGAGAGAAACAGAGAGATATAGAGGGAAAGAAAAAAATAAGAGCAAATTTCAGGATGAAATAGAACATGAAACTAACTCAAAGTTCAATTCAATGAGATGAATTAGAAATATATTTTTACTCCCTGCCTTGTATATTGGTCCAAAAAATTGCCTGGAAGAGAAAGGAACACAGCACATTGAATAAGAATGTTAGGTTTGGCTTTCTTGCACATGCATTCATTCTGTGTGAGAGAGACCCACTGGGTATGGCATGTTTGAATGGAAAGAGGAAATCTGTGATGTTTTACGTTCCATATTCTAAGATAAAGCTATTCGACTGCTTATGATTTCTTGTATTCTGCTCATTTGACATTTTAACTAACAACCTTTTTCATTCTGACTGTTAAGGACACTGCATCACACCCCACAGAATTATTGTGAGGTGACCACTGATGCTGCCACTCCAATTAAGAAGAATCTTTTAATGTGTCTCACAGTGACATCCAATTCATAATTTCCAATCCTGAAATGCTCAAGTGTGTCTGCAAACACAATGAATAGGAAAATCATCTTGAATGGCTCATGTCAAAAATCAATGAATCATCCTTGATTTCTTTTTCTGTCTCTTCAATGTACAAATCACTCTCTCCTATCTAATCTGTGGACATAAATGTCTCTCATGAGTTATTCAATCTCATTCACTATGGACCACTTGTGACCCTTGTGCTCTAAAGCATCCATTCTTCCCTTCTCTCTTCAAATAAATAGAACTGGGTGACTCAGTATCACCCACATACCAAACATTTTCCATATAGCTATGGACTATGGCTCATTCACTACATTCAGACATGGACATTAGAAGAGTGGTGGAGATTGGAGACACAATCCCTTGTTGCTTCTTTATCATACTACTTAGCATGTGGACATGGTATGTGGCCTTGCAGTTGTCCTGGAACAGTTAGAATTGTGTAACCATGTAACCACCGTTGTCATCTGTTAGTCCATTTCCCTTAGGAAGAATCTGTTCCCTGTAGCTCATAACTGCTGTCTACAATGGTTTAATTATACATGTTATCTTATTTTGCTTTCTTCCTTTACTTGCTATCTTATATTAATTGAATTATTTAAGACTCCATGGTAAACTAAATGCTTATGTATTGCCAAAAGGATATCCTTAGTTCTTAATGGCTTGCCTGTTTATCTCACCTACTTATTACCTTATGTGGATTGAACTATTTACAACTATACTGTAACCTATAACCATATATATTACTCCTGCTACTTTTGTCATTTCTTAATGGTTTGTTTAGTTTAGTCTCCCTACTTGTTATCTTATGTCAATTAAGCAATTTATAACCCTTTTGTACCCTGTAACTTGATGTGAACCCCAACTGTCTTTTGTCAATCCTCAAAAGCAGCCTCTTGTTCCTGAAATTACACACTTCCAAGAGAACAATTCAGTCAATATCTCCAAAACTGTGAAATACAATATCTCCACCTCCTTTTATTTGATTTTCATCAAACCTCAGAATTTCCTTAGTTTTGGAAGACAGATCTGAGGCTTTGCTTTGCCTCTTGCCTCCTTACAGAGCATTATGTAATAAATCTCTTTCACTCTTTGAAACCCTTGTGTCACTATAATACATTTATTTAAATTGCTCAGTGAACTTGGTTAGGCAACAATGGGACCAAATGCTGGGCATGGAAGAGTATAAAAACAAGACCCACCAGGCTATTACTTGTTACATAAGAGTCAATAGACCACACCAGTCTTCCAAAATCCAGACTTTTTTCTATGAGCAAGTAAAAAATAAGTTTCTATAGTGGGTTAGCCATCATATAGATGTCTTTACTCTTGGCAGAAACTAAGTCTTTCTTATAATGCACACAGAGTAACTGAAAATAATGAATTTTCATTTTAAGATCATTCACTGCCTTGGTGGAGGAAATTAAAAGCAAGTACTGAGATGATAAGAAGTTGGGAGTAAAAACCTGCTATATGGTAGTTAGGAAGATATTTCTTGAATTTTATGTCTTCTGTATCACACAAGACAAACTATGTGGCAACTGAGACAATGGTGTTAGATACAAGATTTTAAAAGTTCAAAATCTTAGCAATGGTTTTTCCACCTTCAGCAATGACCAGAAGAAAGAGATGAAGTCAGTCACAGAAAAAATATATGTTTTTCTTGATAAAGTTATTCTCTTCTTGAAGCATGGAATTAAAATCAACTGATCTCTATAATTAGTAAAGCCATAAGGTTGACAATGACAACTCTTGTGCTCTTAACAACAAAAACATAAAACAAGCAGCAAGAGGTAAAATGTGGATGAGATGAATTCATGGATGAAAACTAATGAAGCAACTTACCTTGAGAGATCAGCCGAGAGAGTAGGGCTCCTTTGCTTTTCACAAAGAAAAAATTTAAAGTTCTTCTCACTCAAGGCAATTGTACATTTTCTCCTCAGAGTCATCTTTCATAACGATGGGAACAATCAACTGATATTTGTATTGAAAAGTGTATTTCTGCAAGTTTTTTTTTTCTAAAGTAATTTCCTAATGTAAGCATCTAGCATTTTTGAAGGATGAATATTGCAAAATAAAACCTAAACTTCAGCAATAGTCTGTGGATTTTAAAACTTTAAATAATTCCCTAGACCACTGAATCTGCTTTACTAGGAACTAGGCTAAACATTCAGTGCCTCACTGAAATATCTCCAATCCTTCCTACAATTAAGGCATGTAATCAGTGTTATGAGCAGACAAATAAATACACAAAGTGTGGTACAAATACCAAAAGAGCACATGGACAGAGAGAGATCCATCAGAAGGAAAAGCAAAGAATTGACACCAAGTCCTATCACAAAACTCCACTGAGAAGATAACATTCTTGTTATACTTCAATGGTCTTTGGATAATTGTTTTTGTTGTTGTTGTTAGGAGGTACCTGGGGATTGAATCCAGGACCTCTTAAATGGGAGGCAGGGGCTCAACCACTGAGCTACAGCCACTCCCCAATGACAGCTGATTTTTACATTTGTTTGTTTGTTTTTAGGACATACTAGGGATTGAACCTAGGACTTCATAAATGGGAAGCAAGTGCTCAAACACTTGAGCTATTTCTGCTTTTCTAAATAATTGTTTTTTAATTTAGCAAATTTCAACTGTATGTTTAAAATTCTAGTTATATGGCTTTTATTTTTGGCACTTAGATTATTTCTCAGATTTTGTTACCAAATTAATGTAAATAATATCACTGGTATTCTTTTTTAAAAATTTTTTTGTTCATATGCATATTTTCAGTATATTAGGCATTTTTGCACAAAAATTCCTAATCCCTCACAAAAAATAAATCATTTACTACCTGACCCTTTACAGTAAAAATCACCAAGCCCTGGGTCTAGTGAATTGGACATTAGAACAAGGTTGCAATACAACAAAGCTAAGGACCCAGACAGACATTAACCAAACATTACAGAAGCCCAAAGGAAGACAGGTTGGGTGCTGATGAAGGCACTGGCAAGGACAGACAGGTTGCTTTGGTATCTTTACAAAAATTTCTCCAGGGTGAGAGTGAAGGCAGGGAACTAGCCATCCCAGCAGCTGAAGCCTTCAGGAGAGTTTGATGATAAACCTACAACTAACCATGCACAGAGCATGTTTACACAGACACAATGCTAGGTGGACACTAGTTTGTAAACAGAAAAAAGTTTCTTTCATAATTGCTCAGTGTTTTAGTGGCTGTCACTCTGGGTGAGGGACAAGATTTCAAAATATTAAAAAGAACTTTTCTAATTCAAATTATTCATCCTGGGATGGCCAAGTTCTGCTTCCTCTAAAAGGCCTTGCACTGACATTCTCTCTCCTGCACCTTTAACGTCTGTACTAGTTTCTGCCATAGTTCCTACAACAAACCTCCCTGGAGCCCCATGCCTTTCAGAATACATATAGGTCCCTTCACCCTAACACCAGACTCCTCCACCAATTCCCCTGCCTGCACTGTATACACTTTCCTTCTCAGGGCCCCACCTCTCCCATCCAGCTCTGAACCTACCACTCCACCACCTCTCTGGCCAGGGCCTCCAGCCATCTCCAAGTTGTTAAAATGGGCCCTTTAAAGCCTTCTTCTTCTGTAACCTTAGGGCTGACCTCGATGCTGTCACCCATTTCCTCTCCTTGGCAACATTTTCTTTCCTCGGCTTCCATGACTCCATTAGCTTCTGGTTTCCTTCCTCCCTCTCTGGCGTCGTCTTCTTACCCAACATGGTATGCTGGCTTTCTCCTTTAAATGATGGAATTTCTCAAGGCTCACTCAGTTCTCCCCTGATGATCTTTCTCTACAATAAGATTCAGGTCCCATCTAAGTTGTTGGTTTGTCCATTGAAATAAAAGCCAGCCCACAAGAAACAACCTCTTCTCAACCGCAAAGCAGTCAGTCAAGTTTGGCTTTCCCAAGGCCCCAAAGAAGGAATTAGATGATTCGCTCCCTGAAAACCTTTGAGAAATCCCTTCAGAGATGTAATGACCCATTCAAATTCTAACACATATATTCACAATACTTTTTACAGCAGAACTCAAATTACTTATCAATGTTCAATATTAAATTGTATGTTACTCTATTTGAAATACTTTTAAATGGTGTTTCACTTATATAATTGAACTGCCTTTATTAATTTCTTGTTTCAGTGCCTCCACTTTTGAAAATGTAAATATTTGAAAGTAATTTACTTATTTTCAAATTTTTTATTCAATTGAGAACACTGTATATATAGAATTATTACAGAGTTTTATATATTTTTATTATAAAATTTAAAGTAGAGATTTACTAATAAATAATATTTCATCATATTTTTCAAATTAGTTGATCTGGGAAGAGATAAGGCAGAATATTGATAGGTGATAATTGTATTCTATCCATTACATTGTTTTTAGGTGACAAATTTGCCAGGTCATAATTCCAGTTTGCTTTCTTCAAAATGCTAAGCACTCATTTTTAAAGGAAAATACTTATCATGCTGCAATGCTTTAATGTTCCATAAATTCCTGCTTTCAATTTCTCCCCACATAAATGCATTTCTTACTTATACCACCTTATTTTTTCTGGAACACAATTCTAAGTATTCAAGATGATTGGTGAATTACATTTCCTAGATTTATAAACAAATTTAACAGCATCTGCTTACCTTTAGTTTTCATGTTCCAGTGAAAATAAACTAGTCACATTTACAGATATTTTTAATTGCAATTTTGCCTTAATTCCTCATTTTTTCCCTACCTTGTTTAAAGGTTTAAACTTTTCTCATTTTCCAATATTCATCTATTAAATCCTCCCTGGATGCAACCATACTTACTCAATTTAGAGCAGAATACTCTCTCTCTCTCTCTTACAGAACATGGTACCTCTGTCAAGGCATCATATTTATTCTTGCATCCATCATATTTATTCATATTCATCTATGTTTCACTTTTTTCTTACCACTCCTGGTAACAGATTTCACTCTAGGTTTTACCCTAGTTAAACCATATCTTGACCTAAGCATCCCTTTGTGACTCCACCACTGCTTTCTTTTTAAAAACTTCGTCTTTCACGATAGTTGTTTTGACCACTTTTACTCTACCAAGGACTATCTTGCAAATTCCTCTCACAGTTAACACAGTAGGTTCACTGGCACCTCAAAATCCTCAAGCAAAACAGTGGTCCTATATAGTTCCTGTCTCTTGTCAAAATTCATATGTTACAAATCCAATTCTTTCAAATTTACTGGGAAATTCAGTTGATGTTTTTTAGGGATAAGGGGCAGAAATTTTTGGAAGTTTCAAAGAGAAAGAATAGCTAAATACCTTGAAGTCCTTTCAGGTGTGACTTGTGAAAGGGAAAAATGCCACCATTTGACAGTGCAGAAGGGGAGGATTTTCTCTAGGGAACAGCCAGAGAAGGAAGTGAAGGCAATGTGTGAAACCTCTTTGAAGTGACTTGGGAAGAGGTGTCCCTGATGATAGACCAGGCAATCCTTAGGGTGCAATGGAAGTTTCTGGGAGTCTCAGGGGAGGAGAGAGGTGAAGTGTGCTTTAGCCCGCGATTGCTGAAATATTTTATAAAGAATAGGAATGTGAGTTTGTCACAAACAAAGACCTTCATTGCCACTTCCCCATCATTTTCTCACTTCTTAACATCTTTTATTCCTATACGGCAGAGCCTAGGAATACATTGTCTCTTAAAGGATCTGCTTATGGTATGCCACATACACTGAAAACTACACCTGGGCAGAGTCTATCATTTTCTTGTTTTTAGCTATATAGCAAAAATCGAGATATTCACCAGGCATTTGTGTAAAGAATGAATGTGCTTATTCTACACACTGCCTACTACACACAGGCAGATAAATAGTGTTCACTATATAAAGTCATTCAGCTTTAATAAATTTTCATATATTGATGAGTCAATATGAATGGTAACCAAATAAATTTAATATGAAGTTTAATTTTTTAAAATTCAGTTAATTTAATAATTTCCTTCATCCTTTATATGAGAGCTAAACTTAGTTGTTCATTTTAAATGTCTTGCACGTTTATAAGCATCATGTTTTTGTTATTTCTTTTAATCATCAAACACCCATATGTGGCCCAGAGAGATTAGATATCATTCCCAAGGATTTTCACTATAAACAAGGCCTCAAATCATGAGATGGCTGTGACAAATAACACATTCTAAATTAATACACTATTTTTCCAATAAACATCTATCCTTCTCACACAACAGAGGGACTCCGTTTGATTTCTCTCTTTAGAGCACGGTGTTGTTTTTAATGAGGTTGAAGATGGCTATTTCACAAAGACATGAGTGTTGTTTGGACCTGCTATTAGGATTGGCCATTTCATGAGTGCAATTGTTTTAAAGTGAGCTTGTGTTCTCTGCAATATTATTGTTATTTTTATTAGAACCCATAGAATATATAAATTATATTGGGTGTAATTTTCTCCTGGCATGAATATCTTTACCTCAGAAATCATTGAGATCTATCTTCATGGTAATATACTTTTTCTAAAATTTTATTATAGTATATCATCCATACATGCACATACTTAACCAATAAGTATTTAGTAAAATTTATGATCCTACAAAACAAGCATGTATATAATCATACAAGACTCCCATATATCACTGCAATATCAACACCATGC